>JAUEPU010000202.1:0-82578 GCA_030435615.1 Armillaria luteobubalina
CATTACTATCAATCGCCCGGAAGTGTAAACGGAACAGAAATGCAAACAGCAGATTTGTTATCCAAGTCCTGGCCGCAATTCTTTACTGTTCCATCTATAAATTTTACCAGTAGTACCCTTGCATTATATCTTTCTGGCCATGTAATTACTTTGTCCAGCTAGTCCATAAATTATATTTACGATTTATTTTGCATGCCCAACTAGATAAAAACAGCAATTACAGATCTAATTCAAGTGACCTGTATATACAATGTCTCAACGATAGGCTGTAATTTTTTTTTCTGAGAACATATATACAATTTCTCTATATGATTAAAAAAAAATGCAAGGCAAGGACAGGAATTGCGCACTCCATAGGCAGATAACCAGGGAAGTGCAAATGGGCGTGACAAGAAGGGAGAGCGATATTTAAACTCCAACACTTGGCAAGAGATCGCTGCTGAGGCTTCTATCTCTTCAACGACTCGTGTCCCAATACCATTCCTTATTCACTCATTTTCACCCTTTCTCATCATGGCAAAAACTAAAGCAATCCGGCAAAAGAGGAAGAAGTCTGACAAGCAAGAGGCTGCTATTCTGGAAGCTGTACAGGGAATTCAAGATGGACTCTATTCAGATCCTCATGACACAGCAAGAAAACTCAAGATCTGGACTTATCAAGCATCAATCCATCGCCGTCTTAAAGGCCAAATGAAGGAGTGACGCCAAGCTCATCAGAGTCAAGAACTCTTGTCACCTGCTCAGAACAAGGTCCTGAAGGCATGGGTGAAGTGGTTGGGTGCGGCTGGGTATCCTGTATCAAAGAAGATGCTAGGACCAAAGGTGAAGGAGCTATGTGGCTCAAGCCCAGGGGCCAATTGGTTTGAGTGCTGGATCACTCACAATCCTGACATTGTCCTTGGACGCCCTTCTGGCCTTGATCCCAAGCATGCCAAAGCCTTCAATTTTACCACAACAAATGCTCACTTTCAGCTTCTTCAAAAGACTATTGATCTGGAGTCAGTCCCACTTTCCAACATTTACAACTTCAATGAGCTCAGCATCCAGCTAGGCAGTGGAAGAAAGGGTACTGGAGAGGAGTTTTTCTTTGGCTCTGAGGACCGGAGTCAATACAAGCTCAAGAGTGAGGATCTCGAGCTTGTCACTGTACTCAAGACTACATGCACAGATGGGTCAGCTGTTACGATTTTCCCCACTTATTCATTTTCTTTCTTAATTATCAGAAGACCAAGTTATCCCCGACCCCACGTGACCATACCAGAACCAGACGACTTGGTCCAAGTACTTATCGACTACGGCTTGCGCTTCCAGCACGACAACCATATTGTCTTCGTGTGTTGTAGCTATTATTAGTATCACAGTTTTCGTATATAAGTAGGTAGCTCTCGCTGTAATACCCCAGCTTCGAGCTAAAGTTTATTAATACCGAACTTCTCTCTTAACTTGCTCGACTAAGAACTTAGTCCGACTCCTTCACTTATATCCGAACTCCATGAGACTCTCGGGTGACTGTCCGAACACGAGACAGCCCGAGTTTACTCTTGTTTGGATCACGTGAGGTTCGGGTCTAACAATTAGCTCGAAGCTTCCCTTCTTTCCTCGCGCACGACGCAAGCAAAGACTTATGCAAGTAACCAGAGACCTGACACCTGCTGAGTTCCACATCGCCCTAGTGGCCATCTTGGTCCCGTTCACCATCGTCATTATAGGCATAGGACTAGGAGTCCTGATTCCAAACCTACGCCGCCAACACCATGTCTACCCACAGATGTACGAGCTCGAAACCATCGAGCAGGAGCAGCCCATACCCGAGCCAGAGGCCAAAGAGTACGTGGGCGAATGTGACCAGGAAGCTGAAAGAGGGTGTGGACGCACTCACCCTTGGGGCCTCCCACATTTCCCTAACCACCCCTACCGAGCCCGCACCCCCGCCCCATTCTACGACAAAGACGCCTCGGAATACACCGCCTCTGTCGCCCAGATCATCAGGGTCGACACAGAGAGTACCGAGGAGTTCCCCGCCCGCCCCTCCTCCCAAGAGCCCCGTCCCCCCAGCCCAATCCACATCTCCGAAGCCCGCGCCGCAATCGAGCTCAGGAGGATCTACCAACGATCCTTCAGCCCGCTTTCTGACCCTTGGCCCCAACCACCGAGTTATACTCCCGGAGGGATGGAACGACTTGAGCCCTGAACAGAGGGAGAAACTCCAGGCAACTGGTGGCATCGTGCCCATCATGTTCCCCCACTCCGCCACGCCACCATCCGAATCCCAGCCGGAGTCGTACACCCCCCATCCCTCAGAATCAGCCAGAACCGCATCTCCCTCGACCTCGTCCCAAGGGAACCTACGCATACTGGAAGAGGACGAGGACGACGAGACTCAGGAGACGGAGTCGACAGTGGAGCCGAGTGGCTCAGCCAGAGAACCGGACTGGCCGGAGGTCGACGACGACTATCCGGAGATCAAGACGCTTCTAACTGAGGGGGAGGTAGAAGAAGAGTACGACATCAGAGTTGAAGAAAGACACACGCATATAGTCGAGGAGATTTCATGGTTGGCAAGCATGATGGGAGTCAGATATATGAAGGCAGAGCGAGAACAGAATGAAGAAGAGATGAAAAGAATACGGGTACACGCCGCCCACGAGCAGGCCATTTTCATGTTCAATAAAGATTTTCCCCTGTACGAGAAAGCGCTAATACCCAGCTACAACGAGCTATACCCGCCCTCTCCCAAACCACTTCCTGATTCCCTGCCAAAACGAAACATCCGACAACAAGGCGGACCCCCAATCCCGGGAAAATCCCGACTATTCGCCGGAGCACCAGAAGAAACCGCGGAAGAATGAGAAGCCATGGCCCAGGCCTGACGGAACCTATACAACGACATTCTAGCAAAGGAATCAAAGCTAGAAACCGCCTGGGACGAGACAACCCAGAAGCTCAACGACCTGGATGCACTACGGAAGAAGCACAGTCTTCCCCCTAACCCCAACAATGCGCCACCAGATCTTGACAACCTCCCATTCCCCGGAGCACCACCACCACCGGCCCCAGACCCAGACTCTCCCGGAGGCAGAGGAGACCTATGGTCTTTACCCAGACCCCCACCAGACTGAATGCCGCCAGCCCCGAACCCAGGACATGCCCGAGGACATGCTGACGCCGACGCCCCTTTCCTTGGGGTCAAACCCACAATGATGCGCCTGCCTGAAATGTTCTACGGGAAGCATGACGACATCCAGAGGTTCTTCCTCCAATGCGCCCTCTATTTCGAAGTACACCGAGGCTACTATGAGGAGTCCCAGCAAATCACATTCGCCACATCCCACTTCGGCGGCAAGGCCCTTACTTGGTGGGTACACCATGCCGAGCGATACCTCAGCAAAACCAACGGAAGATACCGACTCCCTATGTGGAAGGACTTCATCGACGAAGTCCGAAGGGAATTCACCGACCCGGCAGTAGAAGAAGTGCACGAGCAACGCATGTATGGACTGCGGATGCAGGACAGCAATGCAAACCAGTACTTCCAAGAACTGGAACAACAAGCGCAACTCGCCGGGAGATGGGAAGATCAAGGGGAGAAAAGCCATATAGTCGCAGCCGTACGGGCCGGAGTACCAGATGAGTACACAATGGCAGTCACATCCGGAGAAAACATTCCCCGCACTTACGCCCAGTGGAAGCGTCGCATCATACAGATTAACGACCAACGAGCAGTAAAACGGGCATTCGACAGAACTCACAAGGGCTATCGTCCCCAAGACCCCTGAAACTGGCAGAACGCCCCTCACAACGATAACTGCGCCCTGCCCCGCAACGACAACTGAGCCCCACCACCCAGGAACCAGAACGCACCTCCGCAGCCACCCCGAGAACCTGGCCCTTCCAGCACCAACACCGGAACAGGACCAGTCTATAGCGGCCAGGGACAGCCAATGGACATAGACCGAATCCGACGGGAACGGCGATGCTTCAACTGCCACCAGAAGGGACACTTCACCGCCGACTGCCAACAACCCAGAAGACCAAGGGACGGAGGCGGAAGGTTTACCCCACGCAACAATAACAATTGACGAGACAATCGGGCAGTAGAACAGGAAGTGGAGTCAGACGAGGAGAAGACGCCCTCGTCCTCCGGAGTCGAGGAGGTAAAAGACGGGGCCGACGAGTAAGCGATTCTACTCGGTTGGCCGGACTCTCTAAAGGTGCATTACATACTGCTGGACGGACTTATAATACTTCTGTAGGACATTCATACGCGCATTCGAATATACCCACTTCTATCGTCCCCAGCAAAGCACCCAAGGAATCGCAGAACCGGTACAGTATTCTAACTAATATGATGGATCAGGAAGACGAGGACTACCTCGCAAAGATGGAACAAACCCCGACGGGAAGCGGGACGATACTTCCCCCTGCAGCCGAGTCCCACTCGGGATCTTTGCCTGGGATCTCTCAGGATAAGTCACACCGCGCACCGAAGGAGGTTCTCCCAGGACGGTCAAAGGTTTTCAGATCCAGGAACGACAACAAGCGGAAGCGTGCGGCTTCCCCCAAAAGAAGAATCCCTGACCGCAACCAACTGCAGCAGAGGGAGCACGGAGTGGCAATAGTCCTGGGCGGCAAGACCAAAGGAGCGATCCCTCGGAGGAAACTAACTGCGACTCCTGTAGATACGCACCCGAATGCCGGGGACAACCCGACTAAGGGCGGACGGGACAGAGCGGAAAAGTCCCTCCCTGGATCAGAACAGTTCTCAACCGACGGGGCACAAGCGCCTCGTCCGCCATGCGAGACGGGTGGTAGGCGTGCCCAGAACCCGATAAGTCCCCCTCCACTATCCCCACGCTCACACAAAGTTTCTCTAGAGGAAGTACCAGACGACGAAGATGACACGTCCTACCGAATGGCTACTGCAGCCAAAAATGCAGACGCATGCGGGCCATCCCTGACGTGAAAAAGTCCTCCTATGGAGGCAAGACGCCCAACCCGCAGAGCCAAAAGAACGGCTACCAACGGCGGCAACGTCCTGGTGGAAACACCCATGAGCCCTAGCGGTTCTAGACGGACAAAGAAGAAGGCAGAGGAAGAGTACGATGAAGACGATGACCCTGAGTGGCAAGCATATCTCAAAGGGCATCGCTACCGAAAAGAAGGAGACCCGGACGCTACCGATATGAAGGCGTACAACAGATGGTGGACACAGGTGAAAAAGGATCATGACTGGGAGGAGCTGAAAACTATCGAGAAAGAAGAATCCGGATACATGATTCCGTTCGAAACAGAATGGACATGGCGCGCCATCAGACAAGCGACGGGCAGCTACAAAGCCTGTGCTATCTTGGCACACTGGACCCACAAAATGCGACAAGCAGAAGCAGACCGAGAAATGCTAATGCGCATCGTCACTCTTCCCCGTACCCAAGCACTCGAACAGTTGGAGGAACTACATAAACCAGTCCGATACATCCGAAGAAGCGCTCGAGCCGGAGCAAAAGACTTGACCACCGAAATCCGGATCGAGACCCTCACCAACCATCAGACCCTCAAAACCACCGCCCTCATTGACAGTGGATGCACAGGCAGTTCAATTGACCACTGTTGTGACTGCAAACGTACCAGCTGTGTAATTTTGCGATTTATTCTAAATATCACTTGTAATACAGTATAGGGGAGCGAGCGTACTTAAAGAATAAGCGAGCGTACATAACCAGTATGCAAGGGCATCATAATTGTATGCACCAGTGACACCTGACGCGACAGACATAAACCAGAGCTTAGTTACAGCAGGTACTTGACAGGCATGCTTGACAGAAAGTTCACAAAGCACTGTTCGGCAGTGGGTAGTCGCGCTTATGGAGAGAGCTCACTTCCTTAAGCAGAGAATAAAGAAGATCGTAATTGAAAAGATCGGCGCGCTCGCTAAATTAAAAGTGACGTACTGTACCTGAGAGGGCCGGACCAAACCTCACGCGAGAGATAAGATAAAATGCTACGGCTAGCACATGGTTTGGATAGGAACCTCGGCCGAGCGCTGGTAAACCGAGTAATTGGTTGACAAGGATATCCGTTGCTGTGCAGAATTAGCGAGCTTACTGTGTGCTTGACACTAATCTAGAAGATTATACATGTAGCACGAAGGGCTAGACATGGAGTGACCTGTGGCCGCAAGGTGATACACCCTCGGACTTGTAAATCGGTGTGCACCTATTGGGCCTTAGCGAGCTCACTATGGAAACGATGCTATAGGAGGAAATACCGAGCCGGACCCAAAGTAAGGCTGTGGCAATGGTGGGCTATGTATGTAGGAGTCTAGTTTACCTGGGTACGGCTGCGGTATTTGTAATTAACAACGGTTGTAGTATAAGTAGGCAGTAGTCTGGGTTTAGTATACAAGTTTCGAACCCCCGAGTTACGGTGTGCACGTAGAAAGCGAGCGCTGTGATAAAGGATTAGTTTGTAGCTTCGAGCGTCGTATATAAATAGCGAGCTCACTCCGAGGAATAGAGATAACTGCAGAATCTGACTAGTGTGCTTAAGTTCCGAGTGAATAAGAATCAGTGTTCCGATTCTGTTCCATCTGAGTACTGTTTGGAGTCTGTGAGAGTATGAATTGAAGTGAAGTTTCTGAAATCTGTTCTGTCTGTCGGTTTCTGTTCTGTCAGTCTGTTTCTGAAATCTGTTTCTGTTCTGTTCTCTGAGTTGCTTCCGTTCCAAATCCGAGATCCATAGAAGGATTAGAGGTTGTTCTCGTTGTTGCAGTCAGTTCCGTTAACCCTACACGCCTGCGTGTAGTGAGCTCACTAAGTTTGTACTTGGGGAGGGGTTAAAAGAGCGAGCTCAGTGTCGTTGCGACCTGCAGTGTGTCCAATTGTGTTGTAGGACGAGTGTCCTAGTGTAGTTTTGAATATTATACTTCGCCTGGAAGGTTGCGCCTTGAAGTGTACCTTCTTGTAAAAGTTCCTAGCTTTAGGATCAGTCTGAAACGAGTAAAACGCTGCATAGCGTCGGGATAATAAGGTGCTTTACTAGTTCTAAAGTACTAGTAGTCGCAAGGTGATATAATCTCATCCCCCCACGTACTTACGAGGGTGATTGTATAGATTGAGTAGTTGTGTGAGTGTGTGTGAGGTTTAGTGTGTGTAGCACACTGTTCCGAGCGCTATTCCACAGTTGCCCACAGCCAGCCTCTTCACCACAAGTATGTAGAAGAACATGACTTACCAACCCGAGCAACCAGCGCCCCAATCCCCATATACAATGCCGACGGAACGCGAAACAAAGCCGGCAAAGTCACCCACTTTGTTGAACTCTGAATGACCATTGGAGGACACTCAGAACGGATTGACCTAGCAGTCATGGACTTAGGCACGAGAAAGGTGTTCCTCGGACACGACTGGTTAATCCGCCACAACCCAGTCATCAACTGGAAAATGCAGAAGATCATATTCGGACGATGTCAATGCCAGAGACAGCCGTTCACCCTACCAGACACAGACCCGGAAGACAGATGGGATGAAGAGTTGGAAGAAGGGGATACTATATTAGCAGTAGACATGACAGAGGAAATAGAAATCAGGGCGATTCACCATGCCAATGATTTAGCCACGAAAGCAAGCGAAGGAAAGCCAAAGAAAAGTTTCGAAGAGATGGTACCCCCCGATTATCGGGATTTCCAAGATTTGTTCTCGAAAGACAATTTCGACGAACTACCCGACCGAAAACCCTGGGACCATGCTATCGAACTTATTCCCAACGCCAGCAATACCCTTGACTGCAAAGTATACCCGCTGAATCGCAACGAACAGGAAGAACTCGACAAATTCTTGGATGAGAACCTCTCCACTGGAAGAATTCGTCCCTCAAAGTCCCCGTTCGCATCACCATTCTTCTTTGTCAAAAAGAAAGACGGCGCCCTCTGACCTGTCCAAGACTATCAAAAGCTCAACGAAATGACTATCAAAAACCGATATCCCTTACCACTCATTTCGGATCTTATGGACAAACTCAGAGGTGCCAAATACTTCACCAAGCTAGATGTACGCTGGGGATATAACAATGTACACATAAAAGAAGGCGACGAATACAAAGCCGCCTTCCGCACCAACCGAGGACTGTTTGAACCGACAGTCATGTTCTTCGGACTCACAAACTCCCCCGCCACATTCCAATGGATGATGAACGACATCTTCCACGATCTAATCGCCGAAGGAAAAGTAACCATATACCTCGACGACATCCTCATATTCTCCAAGAACCTTCAGGAACACCGACAGATAGTCCGACGAGTACTTCGACGCCTAAGAGAACACAAGCTGTTCCTCAAGGCCGAGAAGTGCGAGTTCGAAGTCTTAGAAACGGAGTACTTAGGGGTAATTATCAGTGAGGGATCAGTCAGGATGGACCCAATCAAGGTCAAAGGAATTACGGAATGGCCGACTCCCACCAAGAAAAAGGAGTTACAAAGCTTCTTAGGCTTTACGAATTTCTACCGAAAATTCATAAAGAACTACTCCAAGATCGTACGGCCCATGACCCAACTCACTGGGAACACCCCTTGGAACTGGGGCGCCGCCCAAAATCAAGTGTTCCAACAGTTGAAGAAGCAAATGGCAGAAGACATCATCCTGGCCCTGCCAAAAGAGGATGGAAAGTTCAGAGTAGAAGCAGACTCCAGTGAAGGGGCCATAGGCGCCGTGTTAAGTCAGCAGCAGGACAGCAAGTGGAGACCTGTAGCATTCCTTTCAAAATCGTTGACGATGATGGAAAGGAATTATGAAATATACGACAAAGAACTCCTCGCCATAATGCTCGCCCTCGCTGAATGGAGGCACTACCTCATGGGAGCCGCAGTCGACTTTGAAGTATGGACCGACCATCAAAACCTTCAGTATTTCCGAAAACCCCAAAAACTCAACCGCTGACAGGCCCGTTGGGTTACCGAACTCACTGAATACCATTTCTCCCTTCATCACAAACCTGGCACCACAAACCGAAAAGCTGACCTCCTATCCCGATGGGATGATCACAACCAGGGAAAAGAGGACAACGAAGAAATCATAGTCCTCAAACCCGAACATTTCCGGGCAATGATCATGCCCACATCATCCAGCATTCACTCGAAAATCAAGCATGCTACCGAGAGCACCGATAAGTGGGACCGAGGAATCTCCGACTCCTTAAACCACGAAAGAGGCATCACCATGGAGAAAGGACTCCTAATGCTCACAGGAAGGATCTACATACCCCGAGACGAGAAACTCAGGGGAGAAATCATCGCCATGTCCCACGACCACCTCACTGCCGGACACCCAGGCATCGACAAAACCAATGAGCTGGTTCAAAGAGAATATTGGTGGCCAAAGATCAAACAAACCGTGGAAAGATACGTGAAAGGATGTGAAACATGCCAACGAGTTAAGTCCAATACTCAGGCACGAAAAGCACCCCTCCATCCCAATGCAGTACCATCCGAACCATGGACCCACATCTCTGTCGACCTGATCACCGGCCTCAAAGAATCCGGAGGGTACAATGCCATCTTAGTTATAGTAGATAGATTTTCCAAAGAAATTATCCCAGTAGCATGCAATGGAACCCTCACCTCTGAAGGAACGGCCAAGATATTCCGTGACAAAGTCTTCGCCATACACAGCATGCCAAGAACCGTAATCTCAGACCGAGGCCCTCAGTTCATCTCCAAATTCATGACGGACCTCTACCGAATCCTCCAAATCACCCCTAACGCCTCCACCGCTTTCCACCCACAGACAGACGGACAAACCGAAAGGGTTAACCAGGAAATCAAAAAGTACCTAAGGATATTCACCAGGTACCAACAAGATGACTGGCACGAATGGCTCACTTTGGCAGCATTCGCCCACAACAACTGGAAACATTCCGCTACCAGACAAAGCCCCTTTTTCACCGTCTATGGACTCAATCCCCGAGTCGTCCCAGAAACAGAACGACGAAGCCCATTCACCAACCCTGCAGCCGGAAACTTTGTGTCGCAAATGCAGAACATCCACAAGAAATGCGAACAAGCCCTCCAAGAAGCTGCCGTGAAGATGAAAACCCAGTACGACAAGCGAAAGGGCAAGGCAGTCAATTATAAAAAGGACGATTTGGTTTGGCTCGATACCACAAACCTTCACCTCCCACGGCCAAAGAAGAAACTCGACGACAAACGAGTAGGCCCCTTCCGAATCCTCAAAAAAGCAGGTGCTTCGGCCTACAAGCTTAAACTCCCACCTCATTGGCGCATTCATCCACGCTTCAATGAGAAACTCCTAACTCCGTACACACCACCAGCATTCCCAAACCAAGAATTACCACCGCCACCACCTCCAGACCTCATCGAAGATGAAGAGCAGTACGAAGTCGAAGAAGTCCTCAACACTCGAACCCGAAGGGTAAGAGGAAAGAAGGGCCAACCTTCTCGACTGGTAACCGACTACTTCGTAAAATGGACAGGCTGGACCAGGGAACACAACGATTGGGTAACAGAGGAAGACATGGAGAACGCCCAAGAAGCAATCGAAGACTACCAACAAATTCAAGCAGAGCACGGAAGGGTAATAACTGCTGAGGCCATCGTAAACCCCAAAGCAATAAAAGAAATCGTGGGACACGAATATAAGGAAATCGGAGACGGAACATGGAATTACTTTTACACAGTCGAACGAAACGATGGAAAAAGAATTCAAGTCCAAAACCCAGATGGAGAAGCATGGATAGAATATATTCAAGACTATTGGAGAGCACTGAAAGAGGAATTAGAGGAGATGGAAGAGCCCTAATGGCAGTTGGGACGACTGCCTTAACGAGAGGGTAATGTTACGATTTTCCCCACTTATTCATTTTCTTTCTTAATTATCAGAAGACCGAGTTATCCCCGACCCCACGTGACCATACCAGAACCGGACGACTTGGTCCAAGTACTTATCGACTACAGCTCGCGCTTCCAGCACGACAACCGTATTGTCTTCGTGTGTTGTAGCTATTATTAGTATCACAGTTTTCGTATATAAGTAGGTAGCTCTCGCTGTAATACCCCAGCTTCGAGCTAAAGTTTATTAATACCGAACTTCTCTCTTAACTTGCTCGACTAAGAACTTAGTCTGACTCCTTCACTTATATCCAAACTCCACGAGACTCTCGGGTGACTGTCCGAACACGAGACAGCCTGAGTTTACTCTTGTTTGGATCACGTGAGGTTCGGGTCTAACATCAGCACCAGTGAAGCTGTGTTTTGTTTTTCAAGGAAAATATTTTTGCAAGGAATGGTTTGTGCCTGACGATGATATTCTGTGAGTTCTCTTACTGTTAGCTAAATCTGATATGCTAAACGGCTATTAGGCTTGCAACATCTGATACAGGGTGGACCAATGATGAAATTTGCATTGCGTGGTTTGAGAAGAACTTTGTTCCTCAGGCGAGAGCCCATAGCAACCCATACCATCCCATTCTACTCATTTATGATGGCCATGGCTCTCACATTACACTTCCCATGATTATGCATGCCATTGATACCAATACTATTTTGTTTTGCCTCCCACCTCATACCACACACCACCTTCAGCCTAACAACATTGGTGCGTACAGCCCACTGAAGCGAGAATGGAACAAAACCTCAAATCAATTCTTCGTCAATTACGGTATTCCTCTATGAGCAAGAGATGTTGTCCCTGTATACCTTGAGGCACGAAGCAAAGCATTCAAAGTCGATACTATCAAACAAGCATGGCATAAGGCTGGAATAGGTGTTACTGAGGCTGGCCAACCGCAATGCAACATAACAATCTTCTCGGCATCAGATTTTGCTCCAAGCATTTCCTTGTCAATGGAGCTTCATCTCCCTGATGGCTTCCCTTTGCCTGATACTTTTATGCTCCATCATGAATCTGGTAGCGAGGATGGCAATCTCATGTCAGATGTTCCACCCAAGGGGGTCTGAAAAATATGTTTTAGTACACAGGGTTGAAATATTTTTTAAGACAGCTCGGAGGGGAACCTACCTACCTCTATGATGTCATTGTGATGTCACATGTATATATATGGTAATTTCTCGGTCCTGTCTGTTCCCCACATCACCAACCATTCACCCCACATCAAACATCGTTCCCCTGCTTCTTCGCTGGGCAGCTGCTCGATGCTGAACATGATTCACATCGCCAGCACTTTGCTACGCACTCTATATCAACACATTCTTGATGAAACTTAACACTTCTCAACTTATATATGTGTCAAGCTTAGAAATACTCACCCAAATGGTCTCACACCCTCTCTCGGTACATCTGGCTGCAATCTCTTGTTCCTCGGCCTCAACTTGACAACCGCATATACAGTCAGACAGGATCAGTGTTCTGGGACGTTTCTCTTGCACTGGCCATCACCTAGGTTCAGCATCCATCAGTGGGCTCTCTGTGTTGACATGGTAGTGAGTGTCAGATCAGAAGGGATAGCTGGTGATATCTGGGATGGGCTGGGAAGATTTTACTGGGAGACCAGGCCATTTAAAGGTACAACATTTGTGTACATGGCTCTCTCTTCTGGTGCAACTGTCAGACTGACTTTGATCATAGATATTGTCTCTGTGCAGCCATCTTCCTTCCGTACGGTCGTCTCATCACATTCATCATCCTCAAGTCCATCTGACTCTTCATACTCGACCTTGTCAATAGTTTCATCTTCACAGATGCCTGGATCTTCAACTTCCTCCAGGCTTGGGGTACTGTTTTTGAGATTGGTTGTACTTGATCATGTAACATTAGATTGTTTTCCAATGTATCAAAGCTTCAAGTTTCAAACTTACCACTGTGACATGTGTGAACTGTCATATTACCCTTATGGGTTTCCCCCTTGCTTAGAATCTCCCAGGAACAAACTATTTCGGACAAAATTCATCATATCTTGTCTAATATATGTGAATATATGGTCAATAAAACCCGAAAATAATATGCTGTGAATTTTTTTTAAGTGCATATTCGAGGGAACCTACCTACCACCGGCATGTACCAGGCCACAATTTCCAGACCCCCTTGGTTCCACCACATATGATAACTCTCTATCCCCTTGTTCACGACGCATCTGATTCTGATGATGCTGACTACATCCCTCCTTGTGGATCTGATGCTGATGTGTCTGATCTCTCTGGTACTGACTGTGGTTCCAATTCCGACGATTCTGATTTTGAATATCTTCCTGGAAACTCAGAAGATGATGACAGCGATATTTCTGACGAGGGCTCAGTCTATGATGAACTCACATCAGATGAAGAGTTTGATCCTGAGGACGATGATGATGACTCACTGGATTCCTGCAAATGGAAAAGAAAAGTGCAAAAGTACAAAGAGAGATATCTTGCTGCTAAGGCATGGTGCATACACCTTGTCGAGGAGCTGGACACTGCCAAGTCGCACTGCAAGATGGCTGGGATGCTTATCAAGGAACTTCAGTTGAAACTCAATGCCAAGAGGAAGTCGAAGCATGAAGGAAATGACCGGACTGTTCATATTGGCTCTTGTGTTGTTACATCAAAGGAGGGTCTTGTGGAAGCAAGGAAACAAGAGGCAGCTAAGGAAGAGAAGGCTAGGGCAGAAGTTGAAAAGATAAAACATCGGGAGAATGTAAGTGCTGCTGTTCTAGAGGCTTGTTCCATGGGACAGGGCAGGATGGTGATTGAAGGGAGCCTAACATCACAGAAAGTTGGCGGTCTTCAGGATATTGCATGGAACCTGAAGATTGATGAAAAGGGCTCCAAGGCCAACCTCTTGGAACACATCAAAAACCATTTCAACACAAATGAGTGTCTATGCAATGACCATCACTTTTCAGCTTTGTTTCCAACACGGTGATGAGCCTCTAGGCTCTGTACGCTCAGAATTCGCGATTTTTGTCATTTCTAAGTGACAACGACTTAGCACCGGTTATAACGATAACATCGGTGTGCACGCACTATTATAGGACCTCTTTGACACTTCAACGGCCAGTTATAACGAAGAATAACCATCCCAACTTGTTTCGCGACCTAACTCGTATACCATCACGAATAGGCACAGTATTGATCGATCAGGCAAAACCCGGTGATAAGCGAGCTATGCATCACTGATGCATCAGGACCGCATCACCAGCGCATCACGGTGTAACGGACCGGTGTTGATCCTTTCATTATATGAGGTCATACCCGCCGACAATTGCCCTACCACAATAATCATCAAGTTCTTGTCATCCAAGCGACCGGCGTTGATAATATCGCCGTGCCCAGCTCACTAGAAGGCGTTATTCCTTTTGTTCACCTCAGTAATTCCACCGTACCCTCACAGTCCGCAGTTAAAACAGCACCCCAATGACCCCGCTGTGACAACCCATGATATAACGAATTTATCTGTCTTCAGTCCCGCTAAGGATTAGCTGTTACAAGAGACTACGGAGATTCATATGGACGTTTGACTCGTTACAAAGCCGCAGCCTTACAGCTTTACTAAGTCTTTCTATTAATAAATATCTCTAGTAGTATAAAATCCATAGAAAATTGTAGAAGTGAGACAGATCTACTCGCTACTTTGCTATTAGCACTCGCTATACCACTCACGACCGGCTATATTCTCATCTCTATACTCTTGCTACGCTCATTAGCACCGGTTTAAACGACCATATTTCTCACATAGCGCAGTACACGAACAATAACATTTGTTTGCATCCCATATGCTCACTATAAGCAACGGACTGGTTTCGCACCGTCTTTAGCTTTGCACCCCCTTTGTTCTCTTTAAGAGACACACTCTACACCGTGATCAACCGGCGTTAGCATTATCTTCGGTTGCCCGTCGCACCTTTGATTGCACCCCGTCATTATTGGTTTAATACTCGCATCTAGCGCGTAACCCCGTACGCTCGCGTCGTACATCGCCTCTTTTTGTTTTATAGGATCGGATCGTCTTCATCTTCGTACCATAGGAGTTTTATTCAGCTTTACTTTCAACATCGTTCATCGCAGCCCACTTGGGTAGTCTCTGGCAGACTTATAGGAATCAACATCGTCACATAGGATCGTATTGGACTCAACACCGGTTTACACCATCATAGGATAGGATAGGATTGGATAGGATTGGATAGGATAGGTTTGCACGCATAGGATTGACATTGACATAGGATAGGACCGTCTCCGAGTAGACTCAGTTTTCAACATCGCCCTCAGTATATTTCGTCTCGTATAGGATCAGCACTCGTCATCGCCGTGTCCCACCAGACATAAACACATTTTCACGCTTTTGCCACCATTAACTGGCATTATTAGGATCGCCCCCTTCAGTATTTCAACACTACACCGGTTATAAACCGTCTACCGCACACATAGCTTCATTATCGCCGTTATTTTCATAGGACCTTCGTCTAGAGACCTCGTCTAGTCGTTTCTCCTTCTTTTACACTGGACCTGTGGTATTCACGTCATACCCTCTTCCGTTCTATCTCGTTATCGAGATTATCACCGGCCTACAGCCAAAACCTTTTAGTACTCGATCGCTTGAGTGCTACTTGCTTGACTGAAAAGTCACAGTATAAACTCGTGTCTAGAGGAAGTGATTAGGTCGCACGGAGGTGCCCCGAACAACTCGCACAACACAGTACCTTTATAACCGGTTGTCACCATCATTAACCATTACTCTTCGAGTTTTTGGTGTGCCGTTGCCACGGAAGTTTAGGTTCATCAACGGGGAGGGAAGCGAACATGGTCAGCGCTGGAGCTAAACTTGCATGACACACAATTATGGCCTACAACACCCTCTCTTCCTAGTCCTTCACAGCAATGTCAGCTCACAGATATTACCAACACACTCATACCTCTTGCAGCACAAAATCCATTGGCATCTTTTCCTAATCACAATTCCTTTCCATGGTGACCGGGGCCATCCTTGCTTGCTGCACCATTCTCTGCCCAGGACATAGATGTATTTCGATCTGGCTATCCTATCGCTCAAGGTCCAATTCCTGCCTATTATCATTAAATTATACTGCATTAAGTACTGTCTGTACCCCAAGCATATTGTATTGTTCTAACTAAGAAACGGGTCATCAACATATCCTTCAGGATCAATCCTCCCTTCCCACATCCCACCAGGTCCATGCTCTGCCCGGTATGCCTTGCAGCTTATACACTCACAGAACATGTAGACATGCGCCATCTGTTCTGAAATATAAATAGATCACAGCCATTTAAACACAATTAATACTCACCCTACTATGGTGTTCAATGAGGCTAGGATCCTGCAACCACTCACAGACGTGTTGTTGAAGATTGTTCCTGTTGATTGGACTGATTGGCACTGGCAAATATGTATGCAAAAAAGGTACTGGAGCGGTAATGAATTCATCAGAAACCATATGAAATCGATTTCGTAGGACAGCACATGGGTCATCTGTGAATGAGTGTGAACAAAAAGGTGAATGAAGTGGGGATGAGGCAGCATGGCGGTCAGAGACAGTTGTCGATGAGAAAACAAGTGGGGATGAGAGAGTGTGGTGGTCAGAAACAGTTGCCGAAGAGAAAATGAGTGGATCAGAAATGTCTGCAGTCTTCAGAGTCGTCCCAGAGAGAAATCCTTCACATTGATTGTTGTGAAAGAGCGGTCTAATATTGGCCTTGGGTGTCGAGAGAGAATCTTGCATTGTATCGTCAGGAGACAGATCAACCAAAGACATAGGCAAATTTGCTATAGAAGGAGTTGGTAAATGTTCTTTGGTAGGTATGAATTAGCCATGCACCTCTGCTGTTCTCAACCCTCTGCATAATTGTTTCAAAGGCACCATTCAGCCTATCATTCAATCTGCGCTCCATCTCTTCCATCTGCAATAGTATTTTTCCTTCCATCCTCTCCAGTAGAGCATTCGTTGATTGTTGCCTTGAAATCTTGTGTCGTAGGCCATGTAGTTCTTGCAGCTGACATTGGAAAACTATCAGTAGACCTAGAAGAGGCCCAGTGCCATCCTTTTTGCACAACTCTTGGATGGGAGAAATGAGTGTTCGGTGAGCAAAGGGAGGCAAAAGGGAGGCCGTAACCAAACACAACCAACAGGGCATGTCAAGTTATGCCAGTCTCCAGTCTCCAGTCTCTGTAATGGGGGGTGATAAATAATTAAGGTTCAGAACGATCAAAACATTACATAAGCTGATAAGATAAGATAAACTACTCCATCCCCCGACTGCGAAGCAGTCGTTTTACCCCCCATGAAAGAGAATGGGCAGGAGTCTGGGTCATAACGAGCATAGGAAAGTGAATGTTGTGTCAAGAGGCGTTCAAAGTCTAAGGGGGACTCCATGAGATATCGCCGGACCTAGGGGTGGCGACCCGGCATCGGGATTTGCTATCAGTAGTTTTATGGTGTGTGGATATCCCGTATTTCGCGGAGTCGCAATGGAGCCGAGGTAGCTACAGGTGATGGGTTAGTGTCTTTATGTTGCGCTCCAACATATATAGTTCAGTAATGCTGTATGTCTTTTTCCTACATTGTTTCAGAGATGTACTTGCCGCCATGGTTTTCCCATGCGCCTTCGTGGCCGTGCTCTCTGATAGACTCGCTACAATCAAAATCGGATATCATTCGACTGGAACCAGAGCAAGGGCCAACAAAAAGGCAGACTGTCGCTTCCGCACTTGACATCCGAACGCGCCTCGGATAGGCCGATACACGACATTTGGGGCGCCACCGCGTCGATAGTGACCGGTAATCATCCCCAGAAGAAGAAAGTAGATCGAACTCCAAGGAACGAGATTATCGAGTGCCGTAAAAAGACCCGTACCGATATTGGCCAGCCTAGGATTCAGAAGTTCTAAAGATTTATTCTTCTCAGAGAGTATCACCACTCCGATGACTAGGCAGACTCCGTAGATGAGTGCATGGGTGAAGGAGAACGGACGAAGGACTTTATAGTGGGACGGATGACGTAATCAGCGAGATTTTTGGGGCGCTTCCGATCAGTTATTGCCCCCAGTAAAACCCGGGGCATCCCTTGCTTTTCCTTCATTACCTTCCACTGGGTCCGCTTTTTTAACAACCAGTTCGACCTTTCTCGTCGTTCTGCACGTCCAGCGCCCACTCTTGAACCGCCATGTCGGCCTACGATCATTCCAGAGTGCAGCAATTTATCGGTATGCCTTTTTTTTGCTATGCTTTCATGTGGGGCTAACGTGCACTTTTCATAGGCGGCAACTCTTTGGACGCGGCGCCATTGAGTAGCATGCTTGATTTCGTCAAGGAACACGGAGGACATACAGTGATCACTAAAGTACGTAGAAATACAAATTCCAACTAGCGGAGGCAGCTCATCATCATCATAGGTGCTCATTGCGAACAATGGTATCGCTGCCGTTAAGGAGATTCGTTCCATCCGTCAATGGAGTTACGAGACGTTCGGACGAGAACGTGAGGTGGAGTTCACCGTCATGGCGACTCCGGAAGACTTGAAAGTCAACGCCGAGTACATTCGTATGGCCGACAGGTACGTCGAGGTTCCGGGAGGCTCCAATAACAACAACTACGCAAACGTCGACCTCATCGTCGATATTGCTGAACGTGCAGGCGTTCATGCTGTGTGGGCTGGATGGGGTCACGCCTCCGAGAACCCGCGCCTACCGGAGAGTTTGGCGGCCAGCAAGCACAAGATTGTGTTTATTGGTCCCCCCGGAACTGCGATGAGGAGTTTAGGAGATAAGATTTCGAGTACCATCGTTGCTCAGCATGCTGAGGTCCCTACTATGCCCTGGTCTGGAACTGGCATCTGCGACACTATCCTCTCGAAGGAAGGCTATGTCACCGTTCCTGACAAAGCATATATGGATGCTTGTGTTACTTCGGTTGAGGAAGGTTTAAAGAGGGCGGAGGAGATCGGGTACCCTATCATGATCAAGGCTAGTGAAGGTGGAGGTGGAAAGGGTATCCGAAAGGTGGAGAGTCCTGAAGCATTCAAGAACGCATTCCACGCTGTTGCCGGTGAAATACCTGGTGCGTTCCCGTTGCAGACATTGTTTCTGCTTTGCTAATCGCGATATAGGATCTCCAATCTTCATCATGAAGCTCGCTGGACAGGCGCGTCACTTGGAGGTACAGCTCCTTGCCGATCAATACGGAAATGCCATCTCCCTCTTTGGGCGTGATTGTTCCGTACAACGACGTCACCAGAAGATCATCGAAGAAGCGCCTGTGACAATTGCACCTGAGAATACCTTTGAACAGATGGAAAGGGCTGCTGTCCGTCTCGCTAAGTTAGTAGGATACGTCAGTGCAGGGACTGTCGAATGTTCGTGTCGTCGCTCTCTTCCTTCTGTTGATGTTCAATTTACACGTTTCTTTAGACCTATACAGCCACTCCGAAGACTACTTCTACTTCCTTGAACTTAACCCGCGTCTTCAAGTGGAGCATCCGACTACTGAGATGGTCTCAGGCGTCAATTTACCCGCTGCACAACTCCAAGTTGCTATGGGTATTCCCCTTCATTGTATCCGTCATATCCGCCAACTCTACGGCGTCGCACCAAACGCGTCTTCTGAGATTGACTTTGACATGATCAAACCTGACGCCAAGCAGCTTCAGCGCAAGCCCCGCCCTAAAGGACACGTCGTCGCTGTTCGTATCACTGCCGAGAATCCCGACGCTGGTTTTAAGCCATCCTCTGGTTCTCTGCAAGAATTGAACTTCCGCTCCAGCACGAACGTTTGGGGTTACTTCTCCGTTAGCACCGCCGGTGGATTACACGAATTTGCGGACTCGCAGTTCGGTCACATCTTTGCTTATGGCGAGGACAGGAGCGAGAGTAGAAAGAACATGATCATTGCTTTGAAGGAGATCAGTATCCGCGGAGAGTTCCGTACGACTGTCGAGTATCTGATCAAGTTGCTGGAATTGGAGGCGTTCAAGAACAACACCATCACCACTGGATGGCTCGACTCTCTAATCAGCAACAGACTTACCGCAGAGCGCCCTGATGCGACCTTGGCCGTTATTTCTGGTGCCGTTACCAAAGCATACCTTGCCTCTGAGGCCTGCTGGAACGAATACAAGCGCATTCTGGACAAGGGTCAAGTCCCTTCTCGAGATACCTTGAAGACGATTTTCAGCATCGACTTCATCTATGAGAACGTCCGATACTCGTTCACCGCTGCGCGCTCTTCTATGACCGTATGGACTCTCTACCTCAATGGTGGACGGACCATGGTCGGCGCACGGCCTCTGGCTGATGGTGGGTTGCTCGTTTTGTTGGATGGAAAGAGTCACTCTGTGTACTGGCAAGAGGAGGTCGGCGCGTTGAGGTTAATGGTTGATGCCAAGACCTGCTTGATCGAGCAAGAGAACGACCCCACGCAACTGAGGAGTCCAAGTCCTGGAAAACTGATCCGGTACTTTGTCGACAGTGGTGACCATATAAATGCTGGCGAACAGTATGCGGAAATTGAGGTGAGAGTTTAGTGCGTTGACTTTCCTCGGTTATACTAAAATTTATGTTTTAGGTCATGAAAATGTACATGCCACTCGTCGCCTCAGAAGATGGTATCGTGCAGTTGATCAAGCAGCCTGGTGTCAGTCTCGATCCTGGAGACATCGTTGGTATCCTCACGCTCGATGATCCCGCTCGTGTTAAGCACGCGAAGCCTTTCGAAGGCCTTCTTCCCTCCATGGGCACGCCTGGTGTCGTCGGTAACAAGACTCACCAGCGTCTGGTCTATTGCCTGACCCTCCTGAACGATATTTTGGACGGTTTCGATAACCAGGCAATCATGGCATCCACCGTCAGAGATCTGATTGAAGTTCTCCACGACTGCGATCTCCCCTACTCGGAAGTCAGTGCCATTCTCTCGGCTCTTTCGGGCCGCATGCCATCAAAATTGGAGGACAGCATACGTGCTGCTCTTGATACGGCTAAGGCTAAGGGAGACACCCAGGACTTCCCCGCCGTTAGGATCAAGAAACTCCTTGAGCATTATGTTCAGGATCACGTTCTTCCTCAGGATAGGACCATGTTCCGTGCTCAACTTGGCGATCTCTTCGACGTCGTTGAGCGATTCAAGAGCGGCTTGAAGGGACATGAGACCGAGACGATCACCAACCTTTTGCAGCGCTACGAGGCCACTGAGAAGCTCTTTGGTGGAAGCATCGAAGCTCGCGTTTTAGCTCTCCGTGATCAACACAAAGATGACTTGGACAAAGTCGTTGCACTTGTTTTGAGCCATATCAAGGTTCAGAGTAAGGCGAAGCTTGTTATGACTCTCCTTGACCATGTCAAGAATGGTGGCTTGGCTGTATCGGATCCGGAGAGTCGTCTCTACCAGGTTCTGCAAGGCCTGGCTGGTCTCGAGGCGAAGTATGGTCTTTGCACACTTACTTTCATACCGATCCTCATTTTTTTGTGTCTAGATCGTCGACGTCTGTGTCTCTGAAGGCTCGTGAAGTGTTGATCTTTGGACAAATGCCGTCGTATGAGGAACGCATGGCGCAAATGGAGTCTGTCCTCAAGAACTCGGTCACAAATCAGTACTATGGCGAGCAAGGCCGAGGTCGAAGGTAAGCAGTTTTTGAATCGATGTCGTGGACCGGGATGTGACATTTGACTTCAGGACTCCTTCTGCTGAAGTTTTGAAGGAACTTAGTGACTCTCAATTCACTGTATATGATGTGCTTCCGACGTTCTTCAACCACCCTGACCCTATGGTCACCCTCGGTACGGTTATTTGCATCATACTCTGTCTGCTGATCTTCTGACCCATCATCAGCCGCGTTCGAGGTGTACGTCCGCCGAGCATATCGAGCATACAGCGTCCTTTCGATTGACTATGAGGAAGGCGATACCTTAGATGATGGCGAGATCCCTAGCGTCCTTACGTGGCGATTTAATATTGGACAATCCCACTCTCCTCCGTCGACACCACGTATCGCATTTGGGTGGGTAACTTGTGCTACATAATTATGTTCATCCCCACTTAAGACGCTTTTACAGCGAACCTCGTCGGTCTGGGTCAGTCAGTGACCTAACGTATTTGATCTCCAAGAGCCAGGCACAGCCCATCCGCACCGGCGCCATTGCTTCCTTCCCTGACTTTGCCTCCCTCGTCCGCGGTTTCGGGAAAGTAGCATCGATGTTGCCCCCATTCGATGCTACGGAGCACATGGAGCGTCATGGAAAAGACGATCAGCCGCCCAACGTCATCAACATCGCTTTACGTCTGTTCAATAAAGAGGACGATATGTCCGAGGATGACTGGTTCGCGAAGATCACACCCTTTATTAATCAACAGCGCCAAACCCTGGCTCGTCGCGGCGTTCGCCGTGTTTCCATTCTCCTTTGCCGACAAGGCCAATACCCTGTTTATGTTACCCTACGCGAGGTCGACGGTGTGTGGGGTGAGGAACAGGCTATTCGTAACATCGAGCCTGCTCTCGCTTTCCAAATTGAACTGAGCCGTCTCAAGAACTACATCTTGAAGCCCGTGTTTGTCGAGAGCAAACAGATACACATGTACCATGCCGTTGCCCGGGAGAATCAGTTGGACAACCGGTTCTTCGTCCGAGCGTTGGTCCGCCCTGGTCGTCTCCGTGGCACCATGAGCACGGCTGAATACCTCATCTCCGAGACCGATCGACTCGTGACGTCTATTTTAGACGGACTAGAGTTTGTTTCTGCCCAATACCGCAATGCCGATTGCAACAACATCTTCATCAACTTCGTCTACACACTCGCTGTGACCTACGAGGATGTTCTAGCCGCCATCTCTGGTTTCATCGAGCGCCATGGCAAGCGGCTGTGGCGTTTACATGTCACCGGTTCTGAGATCAGGATCGCACTGGAGGACGACGAGGGCAATGTTACCCCCATTCGTTGTGTCATCGAAAACGTTTCTGGCTTCATTGTGAACTACCACGCTTACCAGGAGATCACGACGGACAAGGGCACCACCATTCTCAAGTCGATCGGTGAGAAGGGTCCTCTTCACCTCCAACCCGTCCATCAAGCATATCCTACGAAGGAGTCCTTGCAACCTAAGCGGTACCAAGCTCATTTGATTGGGACTACTTACGTCTACGACTTCCCCGACCTCTTCTCAAAGGCATTGCAAAATGTTTGGGCTGCGGCACGCAAGACTGATTCATCTCTTGTGCCACCGAAGTCGTTCTTGGAGTCCAAGGAGCTTGTTCTTGATGAGCACGACCAGATCACTGAGGTAGACCGTGCACCAGGAAACAATACCTTCGGAATGGTTGCTTGGGTATTCACCATGAAAACTCCAGAGTATCCCAACGGAAGAAGGGTAGTTGCAGTTGCCAACGACATCACCTTCAAAATCGGTTCGTTCGGACCACTTGAAGACCAGTTCTTCTACCTCGTCACTCAATACGCCAGGGAACATGGTATTCCTCGCATCTATCTGTCTGCCAACTCAGGTGCTCGACTTGGTGTTGCTGATGAAGTCGTACCGCTGCTCTCTGCTGCGTGGAACGATGACGCACAGCCGGAAAAGGGTGTCAATTACCTCTATCTGACACACGAGAACTTCCTCAAATTGGAAGAAAAAGGTCCCTCTGTGAAGACAGTCGAGGTTCACGAGAATGGCGAACGCCGACACAAGATCACCGACGTTATCGGTTTGCAGGATGGTTTGGGTGTAGAGTCGTTGAAAGGCTCTGGTCTCATCGCTGGAGAGACGTCACGGGCATATGATGATATTTTCACCATCACTCTGGTCACCGCCCGTTCCGTTGGTATCGGTGCCTATCTTGTCCGTCTTGGAGAGCGTGCCGTCCAAGTCGAGGGTCAGCCTATTATTCTCACTGGTGCCGGAGCCCTCAACAAAGTGCTTGGCCGAGAGGTTTATACTTCCAACTTGCAACTCGGTGGTACCCAGATCATGTTCAAGAACGGTGTTTCGCACCTTACAGCCAGCAGCGATCTCCAGGGCGCTACCCAAATTTTGGAGTGGATGTCCTACGTTCCGGATGTCAAAGATGGCGCCATTCCAGTTCGTGAGACCCCCGACAACTGGGACCGTGACATCGGCTATACTCCGCCGAAGGGCCCATACGATCCCCGTTGGTTCATCGAGGGAAAAGAGGATGAGACTTCGTCGGAATGGCTTAGTGGATTCTTCGACAAAGGATCCTTCCAAGAAACCTTGAGCGGTTGGGCGCAAACTGTTGTCGTCGGTCGGGCTCGTCTCGGCGGTATTCCCATGGGTGTGATTGCCGTTGAGACTCGCACCATCGAGCGCATAGTCCCTGCTGATCCCGCTAACCCGGCATCGTTCGAGCAGCACATCATGGAGGCCGGTCAAGTATGGTACCCCAATTCCGCTTACAAGACCGCCCAGGCAATATTTGACTTCGAGCGAGAAGGTCTTCCTCTCATGATCTTCGCCAACTGGCGTGGTTTCTCTGGAGGTCAACAGGACATGTACGATGAGGTCTTGAAGCAGGGTTCAAAGATCGTCGACGGTCTCTCTAGCTACAAGCAACCCATCTTCGTTTACATCGTTCCCAATGGCGAGCTTCGTGGTGGTGCTTGGGTCGTCCTTGATCCTTCTATCAACAAGGAGCAGATGGAGATGTATGCTGATGTCGACGCTCGTGCCGGTGTGTTGGAACCTGAGGGTATCGTCGAGATCAAGATGCGTCGCGACAAGCTGCTTGGACTTATGGAACGACTTGATGAGACCTATGCTTCACTCAAGCGCGACAGCAAAGACGCCAGGAAAACCCCCGAAGAGCGTGCCGCTGCTAACGCTGCTCTATCGAGCCGTGAAAAGTTGCTCGCACCAACATACAAGCAGATCGCCATTCTGTTTGCTGATCTCCACGAGTAAGTACAGCTTTCATTTAATGACATTGCAGTTCGGTTTACCTTTTATCTAGTCGTACTGGTCGCATGGAGGCTAAGGGCTGCGCGAAACCAGCCGTTTGGAAAGACGCTCGTCGATTCTTTTACTGGGCCGTGCGCGCACGGGTTGCAAGGTCTGCTGCTCTTCGCGAACTTGCCGATGCTAGCCCAGGAGCTACGTACGAGTACCGCGCCAGGCTGCTCAACACCCTTGCTTCGCTCGAACCGACTACGCCTTATCGCCAGATGGCCGAAAATTTAGAGGATTTGGACCTTTCGCCCACTGTCGTTCAACTACGCGCTGACCATCTCCTCCGACGCCTAATGGAGCTTGCCAAAGAAGATCGTAAAGCAACGATGAACAGTATCATGCGTCTAGCTGACAATATGTCTGACGATGAGAAAGCGTCGCTGATTGGTGTTCTACAAACTTCTTCGCGCTCACCAGGTTGGCTATGTTCAATTTCTTCCGTATTCACTAGCGCTGAAAGTTCTTTATTCAGGGCCTCCGTCTTACGCTCACTCCTCGTAGAATTTGTCACCAAAACTCGCTTGTTAGTTGTAGTCATATCATTCTTTCTCTTTCACTCGATACGTTAACCCTCATCTGCTGTATAACCACTTCATACCTAGACATACTTTATTTGCTCACACGTTGCTTTACATGACCGGATTTAAATGATTCCCACTTTTCGTCAGTACACAGTACTTCTGCCTCATTGTCGTAGATAGACTGAAAGAATTTAGAACGTTGCCTTCACTGAAATGGGAGAACATTATCTTGAAATTGAAGATCTTCCTTTATCCACGAATACGAAGAATTTTCCTGAGGTAGCTGCCGTTAAATAATATAAAAAGCCAAATTGAAACAGATTGATGTCCGTAACGAAGAAATGTGCATGTCCTCGCCCATACAAGAGATATCAGATTTTTTTCCTACGCCGACAAATTGTCCCAGCGGCGTTTTATGATGTGTAAGTAGTAAAGTAAATCGTCCGTTCTGCGAAGTCCAAATAACCAGATATTCTCCATGCCACCCAGCCATCATATCGAAGCAGCGCGATTGCAGATGTTTCAACTTGATGCGGGTGGTCTAGAAAACAAGAGAGTGAAGAAAATGGACAGCAAAGCAAGAGGGAAGACGCTTAGCTCGTAAACCGTTCCACGATTCCTTTTCGACTTGCGAATGGAATTCCGGAGCGGAATTAGAGACTGCGATCTCCCTTGCATCGCGATCGTGGCGGATATCTTGGTGCGACTCCGAGAGAACTTGAAAGTTGACGCGATGAAGGCAGAGGACACATTGGATGTCCTTGACCCAGTTCGCCCTTTGGAACACGAGTAGGATTGATGACTGCGAATGCAGGCGGGATCATCGCCGTACCATGAAGAGCCCTTCGAGGTGACAACGGCGGTGGAGAACCCCGTACAATCTCTGACACTCGAACCGAACTGACGACGGTGGGTGGAGGCTGGGCTGCGACATCACGGGGAGACGGTCGAGGCAGTAATGACGGCGGAGTACCCATTCTATGATCCTGACCCCGGACAATGTTGGCGGGTTTGGCGACCGCAGGCAGTATAGGTGTGACTGCGACTCGATGAGGAGATGGTCGAGGTGGTAGCGGTGGGGGAGGACCCCTTCGATGTTCCTGACTCAGGCTTGAAGCTCGAATGAAATTCGTAACGGTAAGTGGAGGTCGACTAGAAGGTTTGATTATACGGCTTCTGGGTGAGGAACAAGCAGACTCGGATGGCGAAGAATGCTCAATGGTTGACGACGAAGGCAAGGGGTCCATGGGAAGAGGCAATGCACTGGTAAATGGGATGAGACAAAGGACAAAGAAGAGCAGGTGAAAGTCACATACTCTTCAGCATCTTCACATCCTTTCACCCCTACTTCAGTGACGACAATCTGTGTTTCGACCATGGGGATTTCGACGAATGTTGCCGAGGGGAAAAACGTATTGACATTTGCGACGAGATTACGAATGGCCCCTAGCGAAGAGCGGCCGAGAGGCTCAATCACAAGCATCGAATTTAGGATGTCTTGAGAACCAGACGAAATATCGAACTGATCCATGAAGTATTCATCGGGATCATTGCAGTATGCCCGGAATTGACAGTCGGAAGATTTCGCTCGCTTCCATGGATTGTGTGCAGTGACCATGTTGACGAAAATGATTCCGAGTGCCCAAATATCGTTATGCCGACTCGAATACCGTTCGTAGATATCATATTCGTCTATAACTTCTGCACAAGCACGTCAATGTCTGGAGATGGCGAAAAGGAATAGTAGCTTACCAGGACTCATATATTCAGGTGTCCCACACATAAAATCGTCCGATAGTCCGTCCTGAGTCGATAGACCAAAATCAGCTAGAAACACTGTAGAACAATCCTCCGAGCAGAGAATGTTCTCCGGCTTCAGATCACGATGGTAGACTCCGAGATTGTGACAGTGTGAAACCGCGTCGAGTATTTGGAGAAATGTCAACTGTATACGTTTGTCATTGTCCGAAAACGCGCCTCTCTTGATCATAGTATGCAGGTCGTTGCCAGTACAGAGATCCATGACTGCGAATAGATACGATCCTTCCTGGAAGAGGAAATGAAGGCGAACAATGTTGGAGTGTCGAGAGACTTTGTGTTGGAGAATAAATTCGAGAGGAGTATCCATGGTGTCAGAACTGGCTCGTAGGCATTTCACGGCATACATAACCCTTTTGTGGGGAGGAGTCCTGATGTCCACGGCATGATATACTGCGCCGAATGCGCCAGCGCCAAGGAAGTTGCCCAGTTTGATGTGATCGCGGAGAACGATGTCGGTCATGTTTGGGATGTTGTACGAAGGCATCTGGAAGGGGGCATCAGTACGATGAAGTAGAGGAAGAGAGGAGTAGCTACGCGCTTGAGACAAAGAAAGGGTTATAAGCAAGACTATCAAAGTCTTGTACTTGCGAAGAATGCTCTATAAACAAGTGTAAGAACAGAGGACTATCAAAGTCTTAGTTCTTAGGAGATGATGGGGAGAAGAGGTGAAAAAGCAAAAAGGCGATTTTCAACTCCGTTGGTCACTTATAAGCACTGTGGTGGGTCGAAATAGAACTCCAATGTCTAAGACACGCCATCATGTGAAAAGGTAAGTAAACAGCGCGCTTCAACAGAGAGCATCGCGGTAGAAGTGAAAGTGGACGGAAGAAAAACGGAAGAAACGCGTCGAGGGACATGACGTCATGGAGGTCCAGATTTCCGGACCGGATGATGGAGAGGCTATATATGGTCATGACCGCTCATGGTGAGCGATAATGATCCAGTTTCATTGTCCTCTTCCCCTTCACTATTGGGGTCATTAATCCCCAATACATATCTCTTTTGCACTGATTTGTTCACATTTCGTTCCACTTTGTGCGTTGTAGTCCCCACTGTAGTATACCGAACAACGGTCCGATAATCCGGATCGCCGTCGATTGGGTCCGTCACCCTCTGCATTTTTTTCAGCTACTCTAGGACTTGACGCACACCTTTCGTTATCGATGGGCTGAGGTCAACGACATAATTCCCACTGTTTGATGGGAGACGTAGCCATGTTACCCTTGCAACGCCCGTCCAACTCGGATCCACAGTAGAGGTGTCTTGGTTGTCTCCTCCACAAGGTAATTAGCAAAGACATTCTAGCAATTATCTGCGCCATCATTTGACAGCCTCAGACATGCGTTGCAAAGGTTGGGTGGGAGGTTGTAACTTAGGGTCGTCTCGTTATTCATTGTCAGTACTATTACCTCGCTTATGCACTTGGCTAATTTTTGCTTCCTTTCTGGATGTAAGTTTTATTTCTTCAAGATGTGAAATGCGGTTATAATTCCTGACGGCCCCGAAATGATCAAAACAGTAAAAGAGGAAGACAGGAGGCGAACAAGCGTAATGGAGACATGATTTCTAGCGAGGACAGAGAATATTATGGAGATCTGTTATTGACTCTGCCGGAAGCTGCCTCTTAGAATTATCTCTTGCTACTTCTTGGAACCACATTAACCGGATTGTCAACGATTGAACGTGCATCTGAAGCAACCCGGATGGTATACTCAGACGTTGAACATCTTGAGTGCGTACTTATTGTGATCACGGCGTGATCATTGGGTCCTAGTCGTACAAAGTTGTCTGTACTCTGTCTGCTCTCCGTGGAGTCAGTGGATCGCGTACTATACCTTCTCGTGCTCGCCGTACTGGGCTGGTCAGATTTTTGAAATTATACCAGACAGAATTTCGTCCATATTCAATGATTAGAACTTCATAATCTTCTCTTGCTCTTCTGAAGGCTACACGACATTCAACATCCCCTCGTTCCCCTGGTTATCATCTTTGAAAATAGATCCAACCTCTCCTTACTTACTGTTATGGAGCTAATAAATGGCATCGACTTAGGAAAGGTTAGCAAGTAGTCATCGGGTACGGACGGCCAATATGGACAGCGCGCACTGTACTTTTTAATGGGTCTAAGACATCAGTGCATCCTACGCCACAAACCCGCCGCAGCGGAAAGACTTGCGATCGCGGTGCGCCCATGTGGGAGACAAGCCAATAGAGGCTGAGTGAATTCTGGCTCGCTGGTGCCTGACCGCTCAATACACCTCTTGCACAAGACAGCTGCTATATCTGCTACATATATATCTTTATGTACTCTTGGCAAATAATTCACGGTAACACTAGACTCTCTTAGGCGCAAACTCATAAATCTCTATAAGCAATCAGTCGACTCGAGATTCGTGGCCCCCAATCATCGTCGGTGCCCAAATATTGGGTAGTGTCGTGTCCAGCTAAGACGAGTAAGTCGGCGACGGTTGTGGAGAATACATTACTATTAAGTTGGAGTGGGAGGAAAGTGAATTCATTTACTGCGAGGTATTTTCAAATTTAGGTGTTTTAGCAGTGTCAGCGGACGGATCAGTTTAGGCATGCAACTTTCTCGAATACACGCTACATTTCGAATGTAGATATACTCAATTGTTGGTTGACAAATTGAGAAGGGCATCATAAAAGGGAAAATCTAGTAACTAACTTTCCCAGGCAACAGTTTGGCTATATAAACCTCCTGCAGGCACAGGTGTAGTATATGGTCGTGTAGGTATTGTTTCTAGGCCAGACCGAATAGCATTTCGTAGCGAGCGCTTAGTGGCGACAGAAAAAATGTTGTAGATAAATGATGCGGGCCAACAAGGTTCATATCATGTCAATGTTCATTAGCTCATCGCCCCGAAATTTTGAATCTTTTGCCACTGCGGAGCTTGCTAACAATTCCTCTCATTCTAACTGGTTCTCTTTTAAAGAGCATCAATGACTCACGACACCCTCTTACTTTCTTCGCATATGGTCACAGTGACTCATTCATAGACTCGAACCAGTTGATACAATCGATCAACCCGGAAACCAGTAGTAAGCGGATGTTAGTTGATCGACTTTCATCAACCGAAGTTGGAACTGGCTCGAGTCTGCTCGTTTAAGGGGACAGATAATTATAGCTTCACTAATCTATTGACTCCTATGAAGCTTCCCATACAGTGTTCCCACAGTATCTCAAACGTCCCTCTAGCATTCTTTTTCATCCCGACGATCTTATGACTACATAGTCATCCTCAATTATTACTCACCTCTCGGCCGCAGTCGTGCGACTCAGCATGAGACATGTTTACTTGCTAGAAGATTCTGAGGCTTTCTTCCGCAGTAGCTAGGATAGTATCTAAGTACTACGCCAGGGAATGTGTGACTTACCTTGTAATTCATTTATGCTCTACGCATTACCACAGAGTGGTCTTGAGTGCTTGCTGAACCTGCGCGGTCAATCAGCTTTCTAAGAAGCATCTTAACTTTTTCTTCCGAGGTTAAGTTGAGCCAAGTTCCTATTTCGATTATCTACGGCGTATTACACGGGTATCCCTCTCGAGATACCTACAGCTACGTAAACCAGTCACAACCACAATACTTATAATCTATTGACTCCTACTGTAAAGCTTCCTCATGTAACGTACGTTAAGTATCAGTTGTTTAACTCCAAATGAGTAAGTCGACGTTGGGCCAATGGAATTTGAACCATGCTAAGTTCGTCTACAGATTTACCAGCTAAAATCTGACCGGAGATATGCGGAGGGCGTTCTTGCTACCCTGAATTTCTTGGCAGGGGTACTAAGTTCAAACGGGGAGCTGGCAGATAGATATGGTCTATGTAACTTGAAATCGACGTATTAACATTTTACAGAAAGCGGGTATGCGATAACGTGTGAGAGTGCTAGGTTTTAACACAAACCTCCGCCGGAAAGGTACTGTATCATTGTCAGGGACGCTGTACATCTTGGAGTTTACCAAACGACGTGGCGAAGACAGCGAAACGCCGGTAAAAACGGCTAGGAAGTGTGTCATTGCTAGTGAAACGAGTCAGCCGCCTGAGCGAGATGGACATCCGGGGAACATTGAAGCTGAGAGAGCGTCGTCATCGCCCACAGTCACGTAGAGGAGACCCAGGACGACATCGACGACAACGTAGAAACACTGGCAGTTATTGTAAGATAGTACTTGAGTGCTGTCGGTTTTCGGTCCGTTAGCCAATCATGACAACGGATTCCCACGACCATTCCGCTATTGACGTCGATGTCGGAGACGCTAGTGACCTGACACCAATATCCTCCAGGCTCGACGACAGCTGTTCTACCGAGAAAGCACAGCTTAGCAGTGATCCAATTGCGACTTGTGATTACTGAATTGCGATATTGCGCTTGCTGACAGAGGGGTTCCAAAAATGGGCAGTATAACCCCGCGTGCCTCTCTGCTTTGGTCAGAAATGGACTCTTACTTTGCCGACGATGACGATGTTGAGCAGCAGCAGCTCATCGACGGCGACGATGAACTGGACGATGGTCGGACTCCGGTATGTGGCTTGCTGTTGGTAGGCTTTTTCCTCACTCGCCTGCAGCTGGACAAAACGATAGACCGCATTGGTATGGGCAGCTACCAGTGGACGCTCCTGTCGCTGTGTGGTTTCGGTGAGTCTTATCGATATTCCTCATCGTTGTCGAGCGTAACAATATTCCTTAGGTTGGATGGCCGACAATGTCAGTATGCATTTGCGCAAAACTCTTCCTTCTTGACAGGATGTTCAGATGTGGATTCAAGCAGTGGCCATCATTTTACCTCGCGTACAGCTTCATTATGCCGGTGTGTCCTACAAAATATGTTCCATCGCCTGCTACAACTTTTTTTTCTAGTACCGGACAGGTATATTGGAGCAGTCTCCTCCTCGCTATTCTGCGGCATGATGTTTGGCGCCGTGGGCTGGGGGACCTGTACGTGAAACATGCCTCTGCTGTATTGCTCAGCGCTTATCTCCATTTCCAGGTTCCGACCTTATGGGTCGAAGCACCGCGTTTAACGCCACATTGTTTTTCACTTCACTTTTTGGGCTATTGGCGTCCTTATCCTGGTCGTACACGTCTTTATGTGTCCTTCTCTTCTTATTGGGCACAGCTGTGGGCGTAGGTCGCGTCCACTATACAGGTCTACCTTTCATTGACGCGTACTCAGGGTTCAATGCCCACTGATGGCACTCTCCTTTTGGAGCACATGCCGAAAGGGAAGCAGTATCTGGTGACTGCGTTGTCAGTCTTTTTCTCTTTTGGCGCCGTCCTGTCTGCTATTGTAGCCTTGCTCATTGTACCGCATCATTCGTGTCCTCCGGCCCCGGCCGGATGCAATGTCGATATAGAGAATCAAGGATGGAAATATCTTCTCATTACATTGGGTCTCATCGTACGTAAACAATCAATGTTTTATAGATTGACTAATGCTTTATCTCGTAGACGCTCAGTATGTTCTTGGCGCGAATGGTATTTTTCCGATTACACGAGTCTCCGCGTTTCCTTGTACACGCGGGACGGCATCAAGAAGCCGTCGAGTCGTTGCAAATGATAGCAAGATTCAATGGCGCCCCCCTTTCTCTCGACCTCGACGATGTAGAAGATGTCCGGCGCAGTGTGCACCAACCTCCGTCTGTGACGCCGGATACGCGGCCGACAGGCGATGATGGTACTAATTCTCCAACTGGAGTTGCTGATTATCATTCGACGGGGGAATCACCGGCGCAGCAGCTCGAGTCGCATTCTTTCGCGACTCCGACGATCCCATACGAAGTGCCTCCTTCGCCCAAAGAAGATGTCGAACCCATAATTCGACCACGCCAGGTCCCATCACGCTCCGGGTCTCTATCCCGAAGGCGCACATCATCTATATACGAGAAACAGCTATATAGTGTCTTGCCGAGCTGGCTGAGACGCCCACTTTGGGCATGGTGGGACCGGATTTTGATGGTCCTCACCCCAGAGTGGTTGAGGACGACCTTGCTTGTGTGGGCAGCCTGGTGCGCTATGTCACTTGGTAAGAAGAACTTTCCTTTCGGGGATGAGTGCTTATCTCGTATGTTTAGCCTATACCATGTTCAACGTTTTCCTCCCAAAACTCCTTGAAACTGGTCGGGGTTCATCTGGGGATACTGAAAAATCACTAGAAGATAGCTTATGGGATGTAGTAATTTTTACTATCGGTGGTTGCCCCGGGGCTATTGTCAGTTTTCTCCCTCTTTTTGCTATACATTGCCTTCATGACTAAATGGCCCGAACAGTTTGGCGCATACATGATAGAATCTCGTCTCGGCCGCCGTTGGTCGTTGGCCGGGAGTACGTTTGTAACGGCTATTTTTTGCGTGGTGTTTGTGATGGTGGAATCACCATGGGCCGTTAGAGCAAGTACCGTTGGAATCAGTCTCAGTGCGACAACGATGTGGGCGGTGCTATATGGGTATGTATACTTACTTTCGTCCAAGCTGGCTTATTGATGATTTGGTACTATCAGCTGGACTCCGGAGATATTTGGCACGAAAGGTAAGATTCTTGCTTTTTTTCTGATAATTCTGCCTTCCTGAGACACGTCATTCACAGTTAGAGGCACGGCCTGTGGTATCGCGTCCGCACTGTCACGAATGTCAGTATTATACCATCATCACACTATCAATATATCTAACTTTTCCTGTTAGCGGAGGAATGATAGCTCCTCTGGTCGGTGGAATGCTTTTGATGATCGATAGAACGGTGCCCGTATACACCAGCGTTGTTGTGTTTATCATTGCGGGGATCTGCGTGCTCTTCTTGAAAGAGCGCGAAGGACATGGTATATCAAAAACCAGTGAAAGAGTAGTTGTACATTAGGCCAGTATAATCTTGTAAGTAATGTATCGTATCATCCAGTCTCTTGCGGAGCTGTATCAAGTTTCTGCACTCAGTCTTGCAGCACTAGAAGGGGAGAATGAAAACGGTGGTAGTGCACCATGTTTGAATTTATTATCATGTTTTACTACGAGCAGTGATACGTCTGGATTTACCAAGTCTCTTGGAACTATGGCGTCCACCGCTGCTACCGCCGCCTCTTCCACCGCCTCCCCCTCCCCCAGCGCCAGCACCTCTACCGCCTCTTCCGCCACCTCGTCCACCTCGTCCACCTCTGAAAGAACCTTTCCGAGATCCAGATTCAAAGTTATCCGTCGACTCTCGAGTATTTTGTTTTGACCGCCGATCTCCACCACCAAATCCGAATTTTTTGTCCCGACTCTGACGCGAAAGTCCTCCACCGCGACCACGCTTCGCAGGACGGTCCGAGATAGCATCCTCAACAGCAACGTCGAAGGCGTCGTCGTCAGCATTAGGGTTGTCGAGTACATCCTTTCGTTCTATGGGTGTCCTTTAGTTGCCTGTCGTGTACAAAAAGAATGGAAGCGTACTTCGCTTTAGACCCTTCAGTCGCTCTTCCATGTCTTTCTTCGAACGTTCCCTCTCCTTGAGTTTTTCAATCTGAACCTGCTTCCCAAACTTCTTCCCCTCCCTCTCCTTGCGTTTGTCCTCACTCTTTTTGATGCCCGAGCTTTCGTCCAGGAGACGCTGCCGTATCCGCTCCATATGTGCGTCTGTCTTGACCATCTCGGCAAAATAATCCGAAGGGCGCGTGAATGGGAATTTGTGTTTTGCCGCCAATGTTCTACCGGCATTGGCTCCGTGCAATGCCTGCTTATAACTGAGAGTAAAGGATGTTAGAATAAGCTCGTGTAATCGAAGAGAGAATACGTACAATGCAACTTCACGGTTCAGGTCGTCGTTTACATCGACGTCTATGGTTTCTGGATACGACAAAACAAGGGTCTCAGTCCATGGAAGTGATGCATCTAACTGTATGGATTCGCGTATACGCGCGAGAGCTGCCTATGTAGAGAGATATATGAGTGATGATACCCTCTAGGAAGGAGAACAACACGCACATGGTTGTCAATTTCAATTTTTTGCCGAGGTACAGCATCGTCATCGACATCCTCAACGTCGTCAAGAGCAACTTCTTCTTCTTCTTCACCGTCGTTCAATTCATCGTCCGAGTCGTCTTGGTCAGCTTCTTGTTCCTCTTCGTCTTTTTCACTGTCGTTCTCTTGGTCAAGGCCCTCGACGTCTTCTTCGTCGCTGCCATTTTCATTTTCGCCTTCACTGTCCGACTCGTCGTCACCACCAAGGGCCCCTAGCTGCGCCTGGTCAAATTCATCCAAACCCTCATCTCCTAAGGCCTTTATGAGACGCTCCATTCCTGCCTCATCAACGCCTCCATTATCAGAATCTTCGTCGTTTGAGTCCGAATACTCGGCGGGCACAGCAATAGGAGCAGCGATAACTTTGCCTTTTGCGCGCTTTTCCGTGGCTTTGGATTTTGAGGAAACCATCGAAATGCGAAATGCGAAATTGAGGAAATCTGAAAAATAGGGAACGCCAAATTTTTGGATCACCTCCCTAAGCTAACAGGGACAAATAACGCGTCATAACCCTAGCCGAACGAACTTCGCAGTCCGTGCTGCACGCACGACTTGATTGCATGATGATGTGGCAGGTGCTCGATGGTATCGACGACGACATCCTCGGTCTCTCTTTCGTTATAGTTGAGACTCGCGACCTGTGTGCTCCTCATTTGCATCTCCGATTCTCGCTAAAATCTGTACGACTCCAGCATCGCTCCAGGATCAAGCTGGTATCTCCCATTACACCTCGATTGTTGACTAGAGAAACGGTATAGACTCTAGAGGAAGCATATTTTAACCTCCTATTCTTAAAAGAATTTTTATTGGATGTTCTGACTTATGAAATACGTCTAAAGTTGTCGCGAGGGGAAGAAAGGGAGACCCAGGTGTGCAATTGTTGTTGGAAGGAGAGTTGTGTGCGCATCGTCTGTTTCGCTATGTATCAGGTTTTTGACATGATTGTCTAGATCTCTTCGTTTGTCATATCTGTACGGTGCAAAAGTATATCGTAACTTCTACTTACCTCGACGAAAACCCACACAGAACACCCGGATACAAGATCGCTGTTTCCATGCTCAGTATGGCACTGCTACGCATTTCATTATCTTTGTTGAAAATAGGAAGCGAATTGTGGCTGGCTCAAGAAGCACGGCGACCCGCAAGTTTCAGCGTACCGAGCTGAAACTGCGGGAGTCTTGACTGCCTATCTATATTATCGATTCATGGCTTGCTAGTACTTTTACCTAGCCGCAACACCCGATATCACCTTAGTGATCCAGCGGTCAAGTCACACGGTCGGCTTGCGTATTCAAGCTCTCGGTTTGCCATAGTTGTGCTGGTCGCACTCAAATCTCTGACATATGCGTACAAAGGGCTGGACCACCTCGGAACAAAAAATATGGTTCTGCGAGGCACTCTATATGCCAGGTACATTACAGTGAGTAAAATTTATGGATCTAAGTCAACAAGCTAACCTTCGCATCTGGATTGATATGGGCGGTATTATCTACCCGGCCCCATCTACTGTTGCGGTATTTCTGATTCAAATCCTGCCTGCAAAAATGCCCAAGTTCTCACAGATCATATTTGCCGGCATTACGTGCAGTTTAGCTGAGGGCATCGTGCGCCATGAAGCGGGAAGAGATGTACCACAGTCCCTAGATCAATGGATGGAGACCTCATGGTCTTCTATTCAGATACCCTTGCAGCATCACGCTAACGACCTTTCTCATTTTATCAGTGCCTAACACCCTACTGATCACCACTATAAACTCTGCTCAGAGTTGATTGATATGTTATTCCTACGTACTGCACCGGGGATTGTCGTGCAGCGGGGAACTGGAGGCCATTAGCCCGACGGTGGGAAATTTGTGCTCGGCTCAGTGAAAAAGCCGGATGACTTCCAAGATTCCGCTCTAGCCAGGCAGTCGGCCACTGCGCTATGATACACACATAACCTGATGCAATATTTTTTGATAGATAAGTGCAACCAGTCATGTTTACATCGTGGGGTCGCAGTCGCCTGACTGGTGGCTCACAGGCACTATCTTGTTAGCCGGCGACATGATAGGATCTCAGAGACAGAATCCCTGCACACATCTGGCAACCGCCGGCACTGATGGAGCTGTTTTAAGTATATACCGTTTAACCTCCCTCTTTTAGCCCGCATATACTAGCTTCTTATAATCAAAGATGCATCGTATAAAAGCAAGCGCTGCACGGGCCTTTCCCTCGACCTGGGTTTTGAACCTGATTTCCCTACACATATTCTCTATGGCAGCACCGGATCCCGCCTATGATTATGTGACTTTTCAACTCTTCGATCCGGCGAAGGTGCTGGACGCAAAGGGAAGGTGTACTACGTCGCCCCGCAGTCTGATATGTCCAATCTGCTCTGCTAAATATACTCGACCTACTCATTTGCATAAACATATACGCTCTCGTGGGTACTCCAATCTCAGTGACTCCTCGCACAGATATTCAATGCTTTACAGACACTTACAAGTGTATGCACCAGTGCATGGTAAGTCAAGATACGGTTTTATAACGTATTTTTACCAACATTTATGTTTTATTATTCAGCTTTGTGAAATTCAGTTCGCCAGACGCGACGTTTTGAAGCGACACTTGAAGACTTGTAAGGGAGTGTAAGTTTCTTTAGTTGCGTGGCCGTATTGAGGTAACCAAGCATGTCGCTAGGCTCAATCAACACTCGAGGAAGAGAAGGGCATGTGAGGTACGAGATTGAGTGGTTTTTAAGAACCAACCAAAGTACTGATCATCAGTCCGATACGTAGGCCTGTGTTTTGTCCAGAACCAAATGCGATAGACAACCTGAACAACCCTGTTCGAGATGCGTTGCTCGGGGAGGAGAATGCGTGTTTATCAGTCATCCGCCCCGTCGACACCCTGAAAGCGAAATAATTGACGCCTCCAATCGCTCCCATAGTTTGCCGGCAGAGTGTACTCCGCCGTCCCCAGTTTCTTCTTTGACGTCTACCAATATCACATCAGAAGACGAGACGACTCTTCCACCGCTCACGCCCGTAGACTCGTGGGTAGTGGATCGAGTTTCTCAGTTAGGATCACCTCAAACTGAACATTGTCAAACTCAACTCGGGTCCGATGCGCCCTTCGACATCTTATATCCGGTTGACGACTGCGTAGATTCACATGAGCCATTCAGTGACGGTCTCAATGTTTCGTGGCTCAACCCTAGTCGCGATGGTGCTCGGCCATATAATTTTTCGCAGGGCCATCCATCGCCGTTGATGGATGTTTCTGCGAGTACTTCAGAAGATCAGGACTACAGTGGGTCCCTGTTTTTAATCCGTTACTCTTCTTATGGGGACTTCTTTAGTTCGCCACTTTTTCTCCGACTTCTGCAAACACTTTCCCTTGGTGCATCCTGCTACGTGGTCGGCAGACCATAAGCCTTCCATTCTTATTCGCGCCATGCAAGCGTGTGGTGCGCTCTTCGTCAAGACAAGGCAAGCCGCAGCGTTTATCAAAGAAACACTATCCTCTCGCAATCTTCTCATATCGGAATTTGTACGTCCCCGACCTCAGTATTCTTCAAGTATTGATGCTCGTACTCAGGCTGGCAAACGTGAAATCGATCGAAACTTCATCATATTAGCCGGCGTTCTGCTTCAGACTGTCGGCCTTTTTCACCAAGACGCCGAACAGCAAGTGACCACTAGCGTGTATCACCGCATGCTAGTTATGGTACGTTTGCCAAGCTGGTCTCTCATTCTCTCGATCATATGCCTTGCAGATGATCCGCCAAACCGGGTTAGTTACTCAGCTTCGCAATTGGACGGTTCCTGACTTAAATGATACACTGTCATTGGAACAATCCTGGCGTCAATGGACTATGCAAGAGACTATGAAACGGTATGTCCTATGCATTGGTCTAGACTCTACGTTCCTCAGTCTCAACATGTCATCACACCGTTATAGCACACTGGTGCTTTCGTTTTTTCACGATTGTTGTTACCCCCGTCTATTTTTCGAGGTCGGCTTCTTTTGAATCAGCAGAATTTGATGTCAACTTGCCATGCGATGACGACCTATGGAACGCTCCAAACTCTATTGAATGGCTTGAATTGACCAGAAGGCCCTCGTACTTTTCCGTGGATTCAACGAGGTTGTCTGGCGTCAATTTACAGCAGGCGCTCGCCGCTCTAGCTGTGAAATCAGAACCATTACTCCCTCATCACGGCTACGTCTTTTCTCCGTCGCCGCCAAATCCATTTTCCCATTTCATTTTGATTCACACCATTCTCAAAGACATCTATTCGTTGCCCACCTCGTGCCAACCCCATTTCCAGTCTATTTTATTCAACTGGCTCCAAACGTGGATTCGTTGCTGCGACGTTGTCGGGCTGGTCTATAACAAATCATCTTTGATATACAACACCTTGCAATTCTATTGGCTCGCACAAATTTCACTCTATGCGATGGAACATAGTGGTTCGGGATGGCTGGAAGTCAGTGCTCGGTCGGGATGTAGGTTTACTCACTTGAGGGAATGGTTGGAGCGCATACGTCTCTCACTACGACACAATCGTGAGATCCCTGCGCGCTTGTGGGGAGAACAGATGACCATTACTAGTAATCAGATGTTCCAGGTTGTCGAGTTCGATGATACGGTCGCCTCTAAGGCTGAACAGCCAAATGGTTTATTTTCTTATTTCTTCGATGTGCATTGATGTCTCTTACATGCGTTCAGCACATCTACGCCTTTCCTGTATTATTCACCTCTAATTCAGTATCTCACGTACTATATTCATCTACTTACAATCCCAAAAGTGCCTCAAGCATTCATTACGCTTCCATGATCATAAACAGATAGATAGATGGATTACCGGACAGATTTAGAGGTCACAAGAAGGAAGCATGGGACTATGTATCAGCATAAAATGTATCACAGACTACATAGATGGACTGGTTTTCTCGCGTCACAAAGGATATTAGTTTAAGCTATCATCTATAGCTAGCTTTACCGTAGTCTAGTAATGTCCCATCTTAATTTGTGTTATCGTTATTGGATTTGCCAGTCACTCTGCTAACGAATCTAAGGTTTAATATTTCATGCCAGTGAAATGAGGTTGATAGCCCTCCTTTCCCATTTTCTGGTTTGGATCCCAGCGTGGCTCACATTATTGTCAGAAACGGCACCACATTTCTGATCGGGTGCGCTTGTTAATATGTTCGAACAGATTGAATCAGATAGTACACGATCTCAGTACCCGCCGCCCACGCATCAGCATGAAGCATCAGATGGTTGTCACGAACATTGATCAAACTTGGAAGTGGTACCGCGCCACGTAACAATGATGTTCGCAGCCATAAATCATATCCGATACATCTGCAGTATCAGAGAAATAGAGTGACTTCAAACTTTCACAATTTTCGCCTGTTCCTCAACACACCACTGAATTTCCTGAATTTTGCCTCCTGGACCCCGCGTAACGATTGCCTTCGAGCAATTTGCGAGAATCAGAACTTCAAGATTGATGCAGGAGCCAAAGACCATGTCTGCAACGCGATTTTGTGCTGCTTCGGCCTCTGCTTGCACCTTCTTGCGGATCAAGCCACCGTTCGGACCCATATATATATTCCCACACCTTGGAGGGTAGAATCCGACGCGTAAACGTGAAGCGGCCACCAGTCCAAGTTTCTTCAGCCTCTTGAACTGGCTTAGTATCGGAACAAGCTCCTGGACAATTGGAAGTATAAACCCTGTACCTGCATGAGAGTGTAGCATTGTTGGTCATACCTGCAAATCGGCTCTGAGCGGACCACCATCTAAGGTTAAATTTTGGATGGAAGGCATTGCATCATATACAGCTGAAAGCGTATTGAAATTAGATACACTGAGACAGAAATACGACTGGCTCACCGTGCAATAGGCTGGCAGACCACCATTCATTCATTTCAAAGTGCTTCAGCATCTTGGCCTCACCCGCGGCGGCTATAAGCCTGAACGAGTGTTCTCTGGTCATAGATCCACGACGCGAGTGAAGCCATACCCAGCCGAAGGTCGCCACACGTTCAACATTCGGGCAGAGGCGGACCATAAAGTCACAATAAGCTCCCACCATGAGATTGGTGACAGTAGGGAGCTCGATGTGCGCCATAGTAAATTTATCATCGAAATTCTGAGCCTGTTTTTCGTCGATAATAAAGGCAAGAGTATGCAACTGACGGAAGGGGCCGGACAGAAATTCGTTAAGTCGAGTTGGCAAGACAGAGGGCATCGGGTCTTCGCTTTTATTATCTGAAAGGCGAATATCGAGAAATCTATGGAGTCTGGAGATTAATGATACCCGCGAAGTCTACTCTGGTGACAGCCCCACCGAGTGTACCGAAGAATGACGTCGAAAGCCGTCGAAGCAAGCATGCTCTCAATGGCTTCTGTTGCCAATTTCCACACATCTTCAATGTATGTAAAGTGGAAATGCACACGTCGAAAGAGTAATGGCAGGGAAATCTCTCTCAGTCGTTTGTCTACGAGTGACATTTGCTTCAACTATGGAGGATTAACATAGAGGGCGTAACGACGAGGAGTAAACACCCACTTCACGCTTCCCAAGTGTGACACAGATAACACCAAGCACATCGTCGTCGACGCATTGTAGAGCATTAGTTTGAGTGGGCGACATCTTCGTGGACCACGGTAGAGATTCGAGAATGGCAGCACAGCCTCGGTTGCACACTGATCAGTGTAGGATATCATCACATGGCTGGTTCTCCTGCCAAGGAGTAGAGAAAAATTTAATCGCTTTCCTTTTGGCGCTTCCACAACAAAAAGGGGAGCATTGTACAACATGTGTGGATGGTTACGAACATTAGACGATGAACACAATATGTTCAAATAGGTGTATACCATTGCAGATGCCGGTGCACTTTTAATAGCGCAACGTAATCCTTGAAGGATTTCAGTTTCAGCTTCGGTCCACACGCCCTTGTGTCTGCAAAGCGAGCGTAAGTCCCTTGTGTTATGGGGGGAAAGGGTTTTCATACCACTGTATAGCATTGTGTTGACGGACTTTGCAGGACTGGGAAAAGTTAAAGAAGTAAAAATTTAAAAGCGCGAATTTTTTAGGAGGCAAAACGCGCTAGAATCTGCACCCATCGTTGACAATGTCCAAGTTGGTTTTGCGGTGTCGAGATTTTCAAGGTATGTCACAGTACGACACAGTAGTTGTATAGAATTGGCATCAAAAGACACTTATCGACGAGTGACTCATATACTCAAATAGAAGAGAAAAGTGAAACTTGAACCGTTAGCACTGCGGCCACGAGTCAGGGGTTCACCGTGGGGCGGTCATGACCATGTATAGCCGCTCCATCATCCGGTCCGGAAATCTGGATCTCCATGACGTCATGTCCCTCGACGCGTTTCTTCCGTTTTTCTTCCGTCCACTTTCACTTCCACCGCGACGCTCTCTATTGAAGCGCGCTGTTTGCTCATTTTTTCACATGATGGCGTGTCTTAGACATTGGAGTTCTATTTCGACCCACTACAGTGCTCATAAGTGACCAATGGAGTTGAAAATCGCCTTTTTGCTTTTTCACCTCTTCCCCCCATCATCTCCTAAGAACTGAGACTTTGATAGTCCTCTGCTCTTCTTGTTGTTTAACAAAAATTCTTCGAAAATACAAGACTTTGATAGTCTTGCTTAAACTCTTTCTTGAAATTTCTCAAGCGCGTAGCTCCTCTTCTCTTCCTCTACTTCGTCGTACTAATGCCCCCTTCCAGATGTCTTTGTCCAACATCCCAAACATGACCGACATCGTTCTCCGCGATCACATCAAACTGGGCAACTTCCTTGGCGCTGGCGCATTCGGCGCAGTATATCATGCCGTAGACATCAGGACTCCTCCCCACAAGAGGGTTATGTATGCCGTGAAATGCCTACGAGCCAGTTCCGACACTATGGATACTCCTCTCGAATTTATTCTTCAACACAGAGTCTCTCGACACTCCAACATTGTTCGTCTTCATTTCCTCTTCCAGAAAGGATCGTATCTATTCGCAGTCATGGATCTCTGTACTGGCAACGACCTGCATGCTATGATACAGAGAGGCGCGTTTTCGGACAATGACAAACGTATACAGTTGACATTTCTCCAAATACTCGACGCGGTTTCACACTGTCACAATCTCGGAGTCTACCATCGTGATCTGAAGCCGGAGGACATTCTCTGCTCGGAGGATTGTTCTACAGTGTTTCTAGCTGATTTTGGTCTATCGACCCAGGATGGACTATCTGATGATTTTATGTGTGGGACACCTGAATATATGAGTCCTGGTAAGCTACTATTCCTTTCGTCATCTCCAGACATTGACGTGCTTGTGCAGAAGTTATAGACGAATATGATATCTACGAACGGTATTCGAGTCGGCATAACGATATTTGGGCACTCGGAATCATTTTCGTCAACCTTGTCACTGCACACAATCCATGGAAGCGAGCGAAATCTTCCGACTGTCAATTCCGGGCATACTGCAATGATCCCGATGAATATTTCATGAATCAGTTCGATATTTCGTCTGGTTCTCAAGACATCCTAAATTCGATGCTTGTGATTGAGCCTCTCGGCCGCTCTTCGCTAGGGGCCATTCATAATCTCGTCGCAAATGCCAATACTTTTTTCCCTTCGGTAACATTCGTCGAAATCCCCATGGTCGAAACACGGACTGTCGTCACTGAAGTAGGGGTGAAAGGATGTGAAGATGCTGAAGAGTATGTGACTTTCACCTGCTCTTCTTTGTCCTTTGCCTCATCCCCGTTTGTCAGCGCATTGCCTCTTCCCATGGACCCGTTGCCTTCGTCGTCAACTATTGAGCATTCTTCGCCATCCGAGTCTGCTTGTTCCTCATCCAGAAGCCGTATAATCAAGCCTTCTAGTCGACCTCCGCTCACTGTTACGAATTTCATTCGAGCTTCAAGCCTGGGTCAGGAACATCGAAGGGGTCCTCCCCCACCGCTACCGCCTCGATCATCTCCTCATCGAGTCGCAGTCACACCTATACTGCCTGCGGTCGCCAAACCCGCCAACATTGTCCGGGGTCAGGATCATAGAATTGGTACTCCGCCGTCATTACCGCCTCGACCATCTCCCCGTGGTGTCGCAGCTCAGCCTCCACCCGCCGTCGTCAGTTCGGTTCGAGTGTCAGAGATTGTACGGGGTTCTCCACCGCCGTTGTCACCTCGAAGGTCTCATCATGGTACGGCGATGGTCCCGCCTGCACTCGCGGTCATCAATCCTACTCGTGTTCCAAAGGGCGAACTGGGTCAAGGACATCCAATGTGTCCTCTGCCTTCATCGCGTCAACTTTCAAGTTCTCTCGGAGTCGCACCAAGATATCCGCCACGATCGCGATGCAAGGGAGATCACAGTCTCTAATTCCGCTTCGGAATTCGCAAGTCGAAAAGGAATCGTGTAACGGTTTACGAGCTAAGCGTCTTCCCTCTTGCTTTGCTGTCCATTTTCTTCACTTTCTTGTTTTCTAGACCACCCGCATCAAGTTGAAACATCTGCAATCGCGCTGCTTCGATATGATGGTTGGGTGGCATGGAGAATATCTGGTTATTTGGACTTCGCAGAATGGTCGATTTACTTTACTACTTGCACATCATAAAACACCGCTGGGACAATTTGTCGGCGTAGGAAAAAATCTGATATCTCTTGTATGGGCGAGGACATGCACATTTCTTCGTTACGGATACTGATCTGTTTTTCAAATTTTCATATTATTTAACGGCAGCTACCTCATTGTAATACTTCGTGTTCGTGGAAGAAGGAAGAAGATCTTCAATTTCAAAATAATGTTCTCCTGGCACCTCAGTGAAGGCAACTTTCCTTCAAGTCATTCATTGAGTCGGGCAAATCGGTTCAAGTGTGATTTATCCTTCGTGTAACTCATTCGATTCGTGGAGCCCTTTTTTCAGTCCGTTTCCCGGAGCAGCGCAGAAAAGAAGATATGACCTTCCCAGACCCATGCAACCGAGAACTCGTAGAAAAACTGCGGAAGCAAGTGTAGTGCCACAAGTAGGAACGAGCGGCCATAATATCAAGTACCGTTGCGGCAGACATGTTCTTTTGCCACCTTGGGCCCGTTGACAGATCAGAAATACAGAAATAGGTATGGTAAGCTGATCAGAGTTCCCAATATACACACGTTCATTTTCATAATGCAACGATGTTCACGATGACGAGAACCAGATCCCGCACAAGACCATCGAAGTCTACGACAATCGCCTAAGGATAAGTAAAGCGTAGAGGATACATCATACACCCCAGGCTCGAAGGTAAGGCCCGCTCAGACCCATATGCGTTCATCCACCTTCTGGAACCCGCAGGACGATAAGCATTCCCCTTCTGGCTTCCACATGCGATTTGTTGGTTCTTCCGTACAAAATTGGCTTTTGTCGTGCGTGGAGCCACTGATTGATGCCGATATGAGCCGTATGTGGCCTTGATCATGGACGATCGACTGGGCGTTTTCTTCGCCCAAACACTACAGCACCCTGCTCTATAGGGTGTTGCCATGGCAGATGAGTTGGATAAAGGTGCCTTGACCCTTGACACGTCGCATCGCAATTGGCAGCAACTTCCGAACGCTTGAAATTCGGAGAACATGACGTCACAGGTCAAATTAACTGCTCCCGCCATTGGGAGTGAAATGGCAAAGATATTATTACCTCGAGCTCTCGCCTTCTAAGTTCCCACCACCTTGCACTTCTCGTCCACGTCACCCTCTCCCAGCAGCGATTGGATCCTCATGGCAGCGGCCCCTACATCTTCCTATCACCTTCCGAACTTATACAACCTCCATGGCCTAGTTGCTGTTGTCACAGGTGGTGGAACGGGTATCGGTATGGCGCACCACTGCGATTGGTACATCTTTTAGCTGATCTGTGGTGACTAGGGCTTATGATCGCACGCGGTCTGGCCGAGAACGGCGCGCGAGTGTATATCACAGGACGGCGGAGGGAGATCCTTGAAAAGGTGGTTAACAGTGGAACTATCAAGGGTGATGTCGTCGCGTACGTCCACGGCTGTTCTCTTGTTATGGCCCAACTGCTGATGTGAGGGATGCTTTAGGCTTCCAATGGACGTGACGAGTAAGCCAAGTATTCTAGAGGCAAAGAAGGTGCTACAAGAGAAGGAGGGCAAGATCCATGTCCTAGTCAACAACGCAGGCCAAGTCGGACCCATATCGTCGTGGTTCAACGACCTCTCTTCGCCAAATCACAAAGACGCCGAGACGCTTGGACAAGCTCTATTCGACGAGTCAGAGCAAGGCTGGGCCGACCTCTATGCAATCAACGTCTACCCTCTCTTCTTCGTGACAATGGCGTTCCTCGGATTACTCGACAAAGGTGCCAAAGACCCACAGAAACCTGGGTACACATCCAGTGTAATCAACATTACCAGCATGAGTGCTATGATGAAGCAAGCGCAAGAGCACTTTGCGTACAACGCCGCCAAAGCAGCGGCATCACACTTGACGCGCATGATGGCAACAGAATTCGCTCTCAAGCACGTGCCAGTGCGGGTGAATGCCATCGCGCCTGGGATGTATGAGAGTGAGATGACGAAAGACGTAATCTCTCCGGAAGAGCTAGATAAGATGGCCAAAGGCATGGCCCCAATTCCTGCAAAGAGGCCCGGAACGTAAGCATAATTGGCGCCTTGTTATAATGGAGGCTAGAGACTAATCGTTTTTGATACATGGCAGCGGTGAGGAGATGGCCGGAACTGTGGTGTACCTTGCATCGCCATCGGGCTGTTATGCCAATGGCCAGGAAATTGTAATCGATGGAGGTTGTCTCGCTGTAAATGCTTGAAGGCGAGCGAGGAATCTATGAGAAGAAGACGGAATATACCATGTATTCAATATAAACCCTTTTGTAGGCAGCCGCTGCCGTAGATAACTGCACTTCGTATAGCACATGCATGTCAAGAGACTATGAGCTAGAAGGGTCTACAGGCTCCATACCTATTTCACATCTTGAAACAAGTAGTGCTGTTGCCTAGTGCGGATGTAATACGCATATGTATTCATATTGTGACAAACATCGGATGTCTCCTTCGAATGTTGGAAATCTACGAGTGACAAGTTCAGAAAAGAAAAGAAAAAAAATCAGGCATATAGATTATTCACATACTGAGGTGAAGTAGTTTTGCAGCGGAGATATGGAAGTACGGCGCGTATTTCGCCTTCGTGCCAATATTGATCGTGAACTGCGAAGAAGACAAAAATGTACTCGGACAGGACAGTCTGTTCCTGAAATTGAGTCCAAGACAAACCAGTCCTCGTTATATCCATGTAAAGCTTCCTGCTCGAGAAATACGTCGAGGTGGACATTGAATTCCTCTACAACATGCAGCTCCCCCTCCGTGATATCCTGTGCAAAGAAGGACGTCCGCTCACAAGGGCCCATGAGAGTGTCCGTGAACATTTGGGTCGTCTTCAGATTTCGGAGAGATGCAAAAGATGACAGGGAGCCTGCAATTGTGTTATGAATCGGTAGAGACAGAAACACCTACATGGCAAAGCATTTTCGAGACCGAGATGTACGACCGCGCCTGATTCTATGCGCTTCAAGATGCTCTCGAGCGCACCCAAGCTTGAAAAGGTACCAGCTTTGGTGTAGTTGTACGTAGACAGGACCGTGAGCCTTTGTACTTGGCCAAGATCAAAGCGCGACTTGTCACTCAAAAGCCACAGCGTAAAATGTTGTAGTAGGTCGGCGTCCAAGTTCAAGTAAACAGACATTAGGCGAAGACATCCTCTGTCGTCTGGCTCGGACGACATGACATCGTCGAATGCTTTGATGGTAATAGCTGAGAGATTGATCTCGCGAACAGCAACTAGATCTGAGAGAAGATGCTGAAAATTGGAATAGAGGTCGAATATCATCCTAGATGAACATCAGTGAAGAAAGCGGTGCGGTTGACTTGTACACGTCTGCAACGGACAACTCAACGACATTGTCCCAGATGTCACAGCGCGTAAGTTGAAGTTGGGACGAAAAGGATTTCAAGGTGGTCAACAGAAGTAAACTTCGGGAGATGCTATTTCCAAGTTCATGGTGCTCCCAAGAGAGCACCCAATTCTTCCATCCAGCCGGGAAAGCATTCAACCTGGTGACCTTTACGAAGGCATCGCGGAGACATGCAAAGGATATCTCGGAATTTATGAAAGTAGTGCCTTTAGGCGTGCAAAAGCATTGTAAAAAACGTTTTCCTGTGCACGTTCTGTCCAAGCCCTGCATACCAAGGAGCAAGCATGAAGAGAAGGAATATCACCCGAAAGACAGTCGATGATGACACTGAGCAGCTCTTAAGATAACTGCAGGAGTTCACTCGACATTCGAGCTGAGGATCGATCCGTCGCGGGGGTAAAAAACTGAGATGGTACCGGCCCGGTTGCGACCGCCTTGCCTTTTGCTCCAATACTCCACGTGAACGTAGACTTCAGTTCCTCCTTGGCATGCCTTTTGCACCAGTTCATGTCAGGTAGTCCTATTCAAACGAATCCGCCTACGTCTTCCAGGTTTTCCACTGTCATAGCCCTCCGATGTCCATGTCAGGTCGATTGGATCACAAGCTCGACGCGAAGTACGTGCGGCTTGAGCTTGTGACTCGCGACGAGCCAAGCTATAAGCAGGGTGCAGTGGCGCGCCTTGTTTTGATCTAGTTGTATATAATCGCTCGCCGTGCTTCGCGGTGCCAACAAAATCGCACCATTCTTCGTCTCATCTCCACCTCGCAGGCCTCGTACTCCAGTTGGTTCAGAAATTTCAGCCACGTCGACATGCGGTCTTGGCTTGGCTTCGAATGTGTCACTAATAAACGCTTTCTTTTTTGTCAGTTAAAATTTGGACGCGACTAGCCAGTGCTCCAAAATTTGAAAGAGGTGGCACCAGAGCATGGTGACACTGCCATCTCCACTACCCAACGTATCATCAGTCAAAATCACCATCGAACGTAGTGAGGCACTGTAGACTTGGCGTTCCAAGTCCAGTAGTACTTAAACAAGGTGTCCGGTGAGATTTCTCTTACCGTCCTCGTCAAGATGTCTCGCAGTATACATACCGGACTCTACTGTGCGTCTCTTGTTCAGCGCATAACGACGAAATAACATACTTCCTACTAGCAACCATCCTGACACTGTCTGTACTACAGATTGGTGTCGCTTTAACTGGTGCAAATTTTCATAGGGATACAAATCGGAGGTCATGGGTGACACAGAGTACGAAGGAGTCTTCTTTCAATGTGACTATCGTGTTTAATCCATCTTCCGTAGCCATCTTCGAGAGCTTTACGACACTTTTTGCCGTTGTCACGGCAATATGGATGTGCACTCTGTACGCTCTTTGGGGTCTCTAGAGGACCCATCAATGGCAGCTGAAGCACTCCTCAGGCTCTTCAACAACGCTAAACCTCACTCGACGCATTTATTTACTCAGTTCATAACGCACATTTATTCGCTCGGGTCTTTGACGATTATATGGCTTGGTGAGTCTCCTCACTGTAAGTCTACGCATCACTCTTACCATATTTCCAGCGCTGGCACTGATGCTCTCCCCTCAGTTGCCGTACAACTGCAACTACGCAATCATCCCTCCACCACCGGATGCACCTGAGGACAAATGGTGTTCTCTCAATGCAACATCGGTGACGCTAGCATGCATAATATGCGTATTCTGTATGGCCTATACCCTTCTTAGTGTGCAACTCGCTGATGATCTGTATCGAGGTTGTGTAACTGCATACCTGGTGTTCCGGTCCTCAAAGAGGACAGCGTCACTTCACGACAATGTTGCCATAAACGACGCCCAGGATAAGAGGAACAGGTCACTCCGTGCGCCTCTACCGAAATCGGCGAAAGTTCGAGTGCATCTGTACTGTAAGCGCATTCAAACGGTGATCGTCTGATCATGTTGACTGTACTCAACTAGCGTGGATCCTTGTCATTGCATTCATCCAAACGGGTTGGGGTATCTGCGCGGCGATAGCGAACGTTGATACCCTTGTCCAAAGTACGTGACTTATTTTATCACTTATGTGCCGCAAGGTGCTCACGAATATCTCGCCAGTGGTCTTCGGCTCTCTTGCCGGGTTTGTAGCTCTGTTCAACTGGATATGGGCCAGTGTCTTGTGCGTCGGTAATTTTTTGACTTTAATTACTCGGTTGTGACTCGCTTATATATTAGACTCTCATATAACTACCGCCCTGACTCAAGACACGCGCTCACAAGCGCCAAAGCACACCTTGTATCATACGCCACCCTGGCGGTCGCATGGCTAGGTATGCGTTTAAATGTAACTCAATTGCACTGCCCACGGCTAATCTTCGGTCAATGGTAGTTCTGTCGATATGTCTCACAGAACAGCTTCCCCGTCAGTGCAACTTTGACATACCTTCAGACGGAGAAGCGTCTGTATGGTGTATGGCGGGCTCGGCGGCAGCTGACTTGGGATGGATTTTGACGATTCTTTGTGCGTCTCAAATGTGCTACTTCCTTCCGATGAAGTAAACAGCTAATATAACTACAGGTGTCGCTACGGCAATTGTCGTTTACAAGAGCTCCTGTAGAGGCTCGACTAAGGGTATATCTGTTAGCATCGCGTCGTATGATAAAGGATATCAAGAAACCGTGTAGTGTATGAACTTTGTATCAGTATTCTTGGACTACATTATTATAATTGATGGGTCACCTAACCTTTGTATTTTACAGCGGCTAAGAATTACACACAGAAATCGGACTGGTCAAGTACGAGGTAAATCCGATGCATAGTCAGATCTGCAGCACCGTTTGACAATATCAGTTGATTCATTTCAGCTTCGAAGGCATATAATACAATTGTAAGGCATTCTGGGATATCTCGTGTCTGTCCGCATTACCATCTCTTAATTCGTGTTGACAAGATTTTCTAGTCTTGTCCGTAATGTTATAATCCTTGGAGTTACTGTGAAATTTAGATTAAGCCTTTGATGATATCCGCCGCTATGAAGGAAATAAGTACAGGGCCGACTCAGGACACAAAAAACTGACCTTGCTCGGCAATTCCATATGCGAGTGCTAGATAGACCGATTTAAGCACGAAAGGAGAAGGGAGTGATAGATTAACTTGCATTGGGTATGTGCACCAACTAGGATGGGCGCGATAGATAGATCCACAACACGAAGATTGGTCGTGCCATATACCTTTAGAATCATTATTGTGAGTACACTAACATGCAATAATGGATGGACGAAAGGTACCTTGAGTTTGGAGTCGACGACTCCACCCTTGTCCTTCGGAAGCATCGAGGCGGTTCCGATCGTATCTGTAAGTAATACATATGAGTTTTGTTTTAAAAGAAAACTGCGAGGAGTCATAACATACGCCAAGTTGAGGTCAACATCTGTTTGACCCAAGCTGAAGCAACACGGTGAGAAGATACGTATTTCATATAGGATGTCTATCATACCACCAATCTCTTCGTCAGTCTGGACGTTTGGTCCTGGGTTAACTTCTACCGGCTCCTCCTCTGAGAGGTGAAATGAGCGAAAAGGTCAAGAAAATATAAAAGTATCGCACCGAGGACATTTTTGAACGGGGCCGTTTGAGAGACCTTCCGCGCAAATTTTACGGTTTCAATTAAGGCTCCGAGATCTAATGAAACCGTGAGACGAGTGATATATCTCCTACAGTTGTAATTCTTACCAGCCTCATCTTCGAAGTAGCGAGGATCGTACGTGGGATGCACCAGGGGATCACTGGAAGTGACATGCTGTTATATGCTCAGGTGTGAGTTGAAGATTTTGCGGGAGAGAAACATACCGCCGTGCCTCTCGAGAACAAACTGTTATTCATGCAGAAAATGTTGAAATGTTTCTTCCCTGGCCTAGGGGGATCTGAAGAAGGTATTCAGCGGAGCAGGGGTAACTACCAGCGGATCCTCACTTGGGCCTGAAAGGAACCCTGGAATAGTGGTAATTTCGCAGTCTAGGGCATGTCTTCCGACCTTCTGAATTTGCATTTTGAGGGTCTCTGTAGCTCCGATAGGATATTTTCCTTGAGCAATCTTCTCCTCGATGGAGTTGATGGTCGCAGAATATATAGCATCCGAACGGGATGACAGCTCCTTTAGAGGCAGGAAGGCGAAGTTGACGATGCCCATATTGAAGACTCCCTCGCCACGAGCGCTGCAATAGATGATGAGGCGCGGAAGATGTCAAAGTATGACATAAACGGACTGAAGATCGATCTGTTTTTGGCGTTCAACTTCATCACCAAGAACATCGAGAGTGTAGTCTGCGACACCATCTTTCAATTCTGGGATGTGGTGTCATTGACTCGAGACTCGAGGTAGGGTGACATCATCAACGACTGACCATAGCTTAGCGACACGAACACATGTTCTTGCAAATTCTCCCCCACAGGAAGATCAAGCCTCGGCGTGATGCCAGCTTGTTTCAATACGTCAGGGCGCCCAATTCCTGACAGCTCCAAAAGATGGGGTGTCTTCAGGGCTCTGAAATATGGTTATTTCACAGGATGTTATGGTGAATGGTGTGACCTACCCAAGGCATAGAATCACCTCTTTATCCGCACGCACCAAGTAGGGTTTGCCTCCATGAATGAATTCAACCCCAGTAGCAGTCAAGTCTCCTTCCGCATCAGAAAGTGCCACTTTTGTGGCATATGCTGATAATAGGATGGATAGATTCGGGCGATCCGAGTTTCGAAGATAGAAATCCTAACTCGAGTTTGAGTCAACTCCGTCAGGAAGGAAGCACACCGTACCGTTGAGTAAGAACGGGAATAAGACAAGGGATCCAACGTGTTGCCCGTAAAGAAGGTACCGTGTGGCTACGAGGAGTCAGAGAGAGGTACTCAGGTACAGATGCACACACTTACATCTCCGTCAAGCTAGAATGTTGGTATTTTGTAAGTGACTAGACTTTTGAACGAAACCTCACAAACCGGTAACGGGGCTCTCGGAACGCCCAAATTCACCATGGCCTGGAGATCATTATGTCAGTACACTATTGCGACCGGTATTGACGGAGGAGAAACCTCGTGAAAATGAATATCTACGTCCGGGAGAGTGCGCGGAAAAGATATTTGAAGGGGACCTTTAAGGTTGGTCAAGATTAACATCATCATGCCATGCCATTCTGAGAAACAAGCTTGCCATTCTTTGGTAAGTTCCAAGTTTCCACACTACCCCGTCGTTCAAGCTGTGCTGGAGAGCCGCTCGGCGGAGTGATGCTGTATAATTGTATCCGTGAGACAATATAGTAGCTATAAAAAGAAGATGCCTTACGATATTGCTCTCGAAAGATATTTGCTGAAGTTTTCCCAATTCCAACCGGTATTGCCGAGCTTCTCCCAATCTGTACGCTGAGATCAAGCGTGTGATGTGCTGATAGGAGGTGGCATAGTACCGTCTATGTCCCCTTTCGCGGGATTCGTCCAAACAGAAAAGTTGATGGCAGAACTTCCCCCAAGAATTTTACCTCTAATTCACTGTGGTAAGCGATAGGCGGTGGTTTGAAAAGATGGTACTTGCCGGTCCCATCCAACCTCTCTTCCAGCGACATTCTTCTGAGGTACCTAAACGCAGTCATTGTAGTTGCTATGTAACTGATTAGCGGGTTGCAATGTCACTTACCGTCTTGAAACTCCAGGCATAAGCGTCCTGTCCAAGCTGTGCACCATACTGCACCGGACGTGCTAGAAGATGAATTTAGCGATATGTCGCGAAGGCAAAGTTCAAAAAACTCACATATCAGCTGATCTCCTGGATTGAAGCTACCAGCTTCAAGAACGAGGACAGATACCGAAGGATCTTCTGAAAGTCTTGCTGCAAGGGTCAAACCTGCGGTCTGTGCACCATTGATAAAAGGGGTCTGCGATTGATATGATGAAGCGCCCATACCCCGCCGCCTATGATCAGATGGCGAAATGAGGATTGGACTCGACATTTAGACGCTTGTAAGACACGCACCAACAAGCACATAGTTGTATGATTGAGATACACCATCGTCCACAGAGATGAAAGGCATGGTTTGCAGAGTCGAGGCCAGATGGTGTGAGGGTGATGGAGAGAGATAGGGAAACGTTACTACACGACGTGCCGAGATTATGTACCACCGCGGAAGCGCGTTTTAAGGGAAAAGTTGAAAACCCCTCGCACACTCCTTTCGTCAGATCTGAATTCAGTTCATGCGCAGCCTGGGCATATCCTGCCAACGGGAATCAAAGGGAAACAGATCAAATGACCCTGCAATCATAGATATCAGAAACCAGAAATCAGAAAAGCGGAAGGTTGGGAGGAGGTTCGACAACATGGTCAGTCCAGGTGGCGCTAGTGAGAGGTACAACCTGTCGATTCTTCAATAATGCGATTGCCGAATGCTCTGGATTTCATTTAGAGAAGGAAGGTTCATCAACAGCTTCATCAACTGTCCATCACCTGCTGTAATTACCTCGACGCAACAGCGAAGTTGCAACTCCGGCATTCTCGGAGCGGTGCCACCAAATTTCCACGCCCACGCGGCATGCGATCTTTTCTCTCCGAGTCCACCGCGTCGAACTCGCTGCTACTCGCTTCGATTAAGCACCGCAAAGTGTTGGCCTACATTTTCTACGTGAAAATTTCATCAAGTACCAAAGTGAATTATCACCACTTTTATCTCCCTTCGTTCTAACTGATTCTCGGAATCGTCGGAATTCCATGTTTGTAGATCTGTAGAACAGAAATGCAAATTATCCATAGATCAGAAATGGCAAATTTATCACTCAAATGTTACGTACTGATTTGGATGTAAAATGTACATCCCTGACCCCGATAGGAGCCTTCATATCACTCTAACACTGCCTTATTGGTGGGGATCTCAGAATGCACAACTCTCTTCCATAGGAAGCCGAAGGCATGCACTTCCTCTGATGGCATCGTGCGCTTTTCGCGTGCCGTCGCTGCACATATACCTATACGCGTCGAAAGCTATTCAAAAGATACTTGTGACCCTAGATGGACCAAGTTTTAAGGTTCAGGTCCTATTGCTACCAGTCGACATGGAAATTTATCACCTGTGGTCCATGAAGTTCCTCGGCGAGGCATATCCGACGAGCGGAATATGACAAAGTCCCAGTCATACCTTGACGAAGTTTTCTTTTTCCAATCACTACCAGTCGTCTCTGCCAGCTTCCCCCGCGCAGTGAATATGTCTAATTCCTCAGACGAAATTCCCACTAATGTTGCGGTGTTGTGAGTACACAGCTAATACCTCCTCTCTGACTTGTCGCTCATTCAGATTTGAACAGAACCGGTGCTGTGGTAGGTGCCGGAAATAGAGAGGCCCTCACACATCGTCTCAGTGCTTCTGCAGTTCATAGGCAACCTTTTGAATTGGGGACTCTTCGGGTGTTTAGTGGTTCAAATACGTACGTCCTTACGAGCCGTTGCACGCGTGATCCTTCTGAGTGTTTGCTAGATTTTTACTATTTAAATTATTCCTCCGACAGACCTCTCATTCGGAGTCTAGTCGCGTTCGCGTTTGTTCTCGAATTCGTTCAGACAATCTTGGTCACCCATGATGCTTTCATAACCTTCTGTTCTCAGTGGGGCACACCGAGCGCGCTTCTGCGGGTCGGTTATATCTGGCTCACTTTGCCAATATTTGGGTCTTTCAGTGCGTGAAATTCCGCAGCTCATATGTGTCTGGTCATTCATTCTTTCTAGTGAGCTTTATCGCGCAATCATTCTATGCATGGCGGCTCCGTCTTTTGACGAAATCATTTTGGCTTCCTACAATAATCGTCTCGGTGAGCTGAAGATATATCATTTAAGTCTGAAGTTGCACTTACAACTCTACAGATCTCGTTGGCACAATTTATCGCTGGTATCATAACCGGAGTGATTGTGATAGGTATAAATGATGTGAGGGAGTGTGCGTGTCGTTGTCTTCCATTTTTTTCATATTGCTCATTACTGAGTCCCTGATAGTGTCCCAGTCATTCAGAGCTGCTTCGGTACGATTGAAGGAAGAATCGATGGATCGTCAACTCATCTCTTATTCTTATAGGTCTGGCTCGCGGGAACAGCAGTATGCGATATTATCATCGCAGGATGCATGGTGTATTTCCTAAGGAAATCCAAGACCGGCTTCCACAGGACAGATGCGCTCCTAACACGAATCATTGTCATCACCATCGAAACTGGCCTTGCCTCTGCTGCAGTAGCAACACTGGACATGATATTGTTCCTCAAATACCGGGACCAAAATTGGCATCTCTGCACCGCGATGATGTTATCGAAGCTCTACGCAAACAGTTTACTTGTGGTGAGGATGATGATATCTTAACGGCCGATATCATGACATATCCGTTTCGCAGGTCCTCAATTCGAGGAGACGCATAGTGACTCAAACATTCAGCGAATCCGACAACATGTATTCCATGGGACCTCTGTCATCGTCAAGCAGACCTGCCAATAGACCGCGCACCATCAACATCTCGGTATCTCGAGAAGTTCTCGGCGACAACGGGGCCATTCGTGTTCCAATGGGCGATAATGATGTCAAAGATGTCGAGACAGCTAGTTCCTCCAAGGCGCAGGTCTAAGCGTAGATTTTAGACATAGAGGCATAGCAATGCGACAATGACTGTCGATCCTCACCCGCATACATGTATTGTCGTTTCTCATCTTAATATACGGAACGCATTGACTGCTGATTGACTAGCACTCTACTTTCACGCTATAAATAAGCGTTCCAATGGTGCGCTCTTCTATTCAGTAGACCCAGAATGCAGAACCGGCTTCATCACTCAAATTTCCATCTGCATTCTCATCTTGTGCGTAGGATAATGCGTGCTCGCTAACAAAACGCGTGAGAAGGTGGAACTGAGTTTCCTCTCTACACGTCCGCACCTCATCCCTATCTACGGGCCAAAATGTCCTGTCCTGGTTTCAATCAATGGCTTGCGTATGGTTACTGAACATGTCACCGTCATTATAACCACGAGTGCCTCCAAATTCGTCAAATATGGGTTGTGAACCAGGCGGCGTCGCGAAGAAATTCATTTGCCCATGATCGACGTCACCGCCAAGAATTTCATTGTCAACTTCAATTTGACTGTCTGGTTCTTGATGTTAGATTTGATGACGAAGAAATTGGAGATCCGTCACCGTTCGGCGTTCGCAGGACATACCAGAAGAATCATAGCGGAGCCGGAAACAGCACCAGCCACCTAGCGGCGTTGTCTGGCAACCACAAGCATCGCGAAATATATCCGGGGATTGTAAATTCATTAATCCTCTCAAAACCATGCAGTAGCTGTTCTTTTATCATAAAGATATCGGCTGAACTGCGCTGTTCATGACTGTACTCACAGGTTGTAGGCTGAATCACCGTTCAGACTCGATCAAACTTTTCAATAGGTAAATTCCTTTGTTCTTAGAAAGATCTTCAAGAATGAAAACCCGCTCGATGCGCACACTTCCTGCCCAAATAATACATGGCCCGCTGTACGTACCATCTGACCGAGACGCCACAAAACGATGAGAAGACGCCAAGAAGAATTCTGAAAGATATAGGGCATCGTAGTAACATGGATACGCATTAGTAAACCGCCTATCATCCTATCGGGAACGTCGTCCTCCAATAACACGCGGGTCAATGACAAGGAAGCTTGTGGAAGATCAACGACACGAATATGGGCGCTGAGCGGCGGGCCTAAGAAACATAGGCAACGCGAAGCATTGTTATCGAGCGACTAGAACTTGCTGCTAACGAGCAACAAAATCGAACTATAGCGGAAAAGGTATATAGCAGGGAACAACAAGTGGTCATTAGATTAGATGCGTACTTAGAGCTCGGTTTGGGTAAAAGTATCCTGAAGGATAGTCGGGTCATCACAGTTCATTGGCAGTAGTACAGACAACGAACAGACATTGAAGACGTGCTGGGATGTAACGGAGATCAGTTGCATTAGGGGATAAGGAGAACAATGAGAGCGGCTCATAACAACATACTTCAGCGACAAAGACATGTAACCTTGAGGGAGAGCGAGAAACAAAAATCTAGCTCAGAAGATCGTTGCGGAGCCCTTGACCATCTCTAATCGTTCTACTTTCGGAAAGAACCGGGCGTCCTCACCCAGCAGTTGCGCCACTTCCTCCTGAACATCTGCACAACCTTTCAACAATTCATCGAGACACCTTTGCTCATTCGCGCCGTATTTGATCTTTAAAATCTCCTCGATGACCTGCTTTGCACAGGCAAGAGTGGTTTCAATCTCCCATCTCTCGTTGTTCTTTACATTGTAAAGAACGAGGCGAGGAAATGGCTGCATTTGATTGGCCATAGCCCACAGGTAGCCACAGATAACCACCTGAATGACGTGCTCATAAGAAAGCGCCGTCACAAACTTGACTTCCCACATCGTCACATCCCGCCCTTTGCTTCTCGAATGAATCATGTCTGCCCAGCCTCTCAGGGTCGTAGTCTGATCGTCCATACTCAGATGTTGTTGCAGCGGTACCTCCATAGTAAGGTCTTTGGCAAGCTTGGGACGGCTATATTCGGAGAATTGCTTCAACAGACGTTGAGTAGATACCGCAAGGTGGGGAACCATCCAGCCAAATCTGTGGCGCTGATACGCCATCTGACGCCAACGAGATTTGAAGCCCGAAGTATTCGCGTCATATCGTGTGGCTCCCTTCGATAGCCATACGGCACGGAAGGTGTCATCCTTCAACGTTTTCTCTGTTGGAACATGCTCCATATGCGTGCCATTCATGGATATAGCCACCTTCCCTGTCAGCCAATATTCAAAATCAAGAGTGACGGTGAGGCCGTTGACGTCGCTCACAGGCTCCCAATGGTTCTTCACGACATCCGTGCGCACCTTATCAGGCGCATTGATCCAGCAGGAGAAAGGTAAAGGCGACTGGACCTTCCGAATGTCGAGATGATGACGAATAATCCTGTCAAGATCTTCTTCCCGTACATATCTTGCTGCAGCCGAGACATGGATAGTCTCAGGTAGTTTAAATTTCGGAGGGGGAGGACGTTCCGGTTTGGATTGAGCCTGAAGTGGTTTATCTTCTATGTTAACCAAGTCTACACCATTTTTAATGGCCGCCCAATTGACAAAGGGCATGTGAGGCTTTTTGTGGGAATGGAGGACCACGAGCTGCTTTCTGGCGCGAGTGAGGGCAATAAAAGTTGCGTTTGGACAACGATTGTCTGGTAGGTGGGGTGCCAGATTAAACTATGAGGCATCAACTCCCAGCACAATGACAAGATCGCGCTCGCTCCCCTTAAATCGGTGATATGTGGATGGGGTAATCTTTCCACGAGTGATATCGTCGTCGAGCCTCTGGTCATCAGATACCGCATGCGCAGCTGGAACTTTGTGTTTATTCCACAGCGTGTTAATGATGCGTTTGACGACTTCGTCACTGGAACGAAGGGATGGAGCAAGAATAGCGGTGTTTTCGGGTCCATATTCTCGACTGAGGGGATAGAGATATTCTAGGATTTTGGCAGTGCGGTTAAGATTACCGTGTATATAGAGTGGTTTAGGACCTTCGTGAGAGCCTTGTATGTAAGGCTCTCCACCGAGAAATGCGTTGTTAATGAAATTAGCCGTTTGGCGAGAAAGGCGAAAGCTTTGGCTGAGTTGAGCGCTCTTCCATTGATGCGGTGATACGGTTGGTAGAATGTTGGGCGATTGCTCTAGGTATTCTTGGTCAGCCCCACGGAACTCGTAGATGGCCTGCCGTGAATCGCCCAATACGAGGAGCTGAGGGGGCCGATCACTTACTCGCGTCAAGAAGCTGATAAATGTACAAGTAAGCCAATACAGATTCTCCGTAGGATCTTGCAGTTCGTCTAGAATAACGATCTCATATCGTGGAACATCATTCCACACCGGAGGTCTTGCTGACCTTCGCACGTCAGCGAAAATCGTGTCATTGTGGATGATAGTCCCGAAGAACCGTGATGCCAGCCCACGAAAAGTGAAGACATCGACGAGGGGGGTAACTCTGAAAGCGACGTTGAGTATCTAATTGCAACCGCTTTGAGTACGTGACCACGGCTATGAGAGTATTTGGATTGGCCTGCGCAACAGCCTCTGCAGTAGCCGTTTTTCCTGCACCTGGACGGGCAGAGACCACGACATGGTGCGTCTTCAAATGATTGACAATGGCAATCTGTTCAGCAGAAGGTTTGAAATTCCGCCTGCACCCTCGATGGCAGGTGACGGAAAGGAACCGGGAACTGGCAGGTAAATGTATCGAGAATGGACTACGAGTCTGTAGGAATCTGGACGCGAAGAAATCCAGCAACCCACAGAAATGCATGTAGGTCCTTGTTGAGGTGCATGGTTAGAACGTGGGCGAGGAAAGAAGACATCCAGATTAGACGTCTACATTCGGCCCGAACTTGCCGTCGAACTACTTCCGAACAAGTCCGAGTCAAATCAGGTGTGTACTAGCGGTCGTCGGTTGACGACTTCGATACCTTGCATTGCGGTTATCGTCGCGGTTTAGTGTGCACGTGAAGGGATCAGGTGGGTGAGATCATGCGTAGGAAGTCAATTATATTAAATATTTCGGTGCGTCAACTATATTGTCATTTATTCTATCATGAGTACCACCATCCATGGAGTTCTTCATCGACGGGACACATGAAGGACTCCTCATCCGTTTGAGTCTCGATGCGAAGTCGTTTAGCGTAATGAATTCGATTCTCGTACTCCCTTTTGAGTTCCAGGACAAATTGATCTGAGATGTTCAATGGAAGGATCGCGCAAAATTGTATAAAAACATCTTTTCGATATGTCATTTCCGTCGGAACGTCATGCAGAGATTCTAGTATTTCGCATGCACGACGCAATGGTAAGCCATTGAGAACGTCGACAACTGTTATGTCAGGACGGAATACGGGGAGTGTCGAATTCAAACGGTGGTCCTTCACCAGTGTTCGCGCCTCCTCGAATTCTTCCACCCGAGTCATCCTAGACGGAAGAGTCATGTATTCTTCGAATCCATCAATCATACTATCCTTATAGTTAAAAAATCTTGAAGCGTACCTGTGCAATATCGACGACATAACCATTGTAATATCGGCGTGGCCACGAATTCATATTCGTCACTAACCAAAATACCATTGCGGAATGTTGCAGGAAGAACTTGTCCCTGTAGATGCTGTCGAAAATCATTTAAAGCGATTGGATCAAGAAGGGAACAAAACTGGTATATGGTCGCCTTCGTCTCTCGTAAAAGCTCATACGGAACGATTTCCGTTGGCGACACCGACCGAAGAGCCTCTACAATACCATCTTTATGATGCCCTCGTACTGTGGCCTCCACTGAAGAACCATCAATAAATCAGGGGTTGCCTGTATTCCATTCTCGTGCATGTATGATCTTTTGGAGATCTACCATACCCAAACGGCTCAACAAGTCTTGCCGTGTGTAATGGGTGTCCAGTGATACATCTAAACGGACTTGTATCAGTTAACAGCAGATATCAGACCAAAAATACTGCACCTGGTCGCCGTATTTTCAGAAAGTATGCTAACAGGGACATAGATAACTTCAAGCACACTTGATCGACTCTGTGGAATCGCCGTACGATATCATTACGAACGGCGTCTTGTCGAATATCATTGCAGTTTCCAATAAAATAGTACAAGTATTCCCGGTTGTTTAATATAGAGGGTCCAACGAAAATCTATGCAAAGATGTAAGACAACTGTGTGTAATGGAATTGGAACATACCTGATGGTCCTCTAATACCATGACAATACTTTTTAGATCAATACCATCGAGTATAGATGCCATCGGAACGCCATCATGAAAGGACATCGTCTCAGAGAGTAACGGTTCCAAAAAGAGTTCCGATTTCCACCATCTATCACGCCTATGACGTGAGGTTCCAGTCATCCGTATTACATAACGAAAATGAAAGATAGCAACTCAAATCAGTAATTCAAGTCCAGTAGCTTAATCATTATTTACATGGAAAGCCATATCACATTGCTATATTCCCTCGTCATTACAACTCGTTTGACGCGAAAATGACTGTCGTACAACCTAAATGATATTTCACCGTGGCGATGACACATCCACATCATGCTGTGAGAAAAATCACGCGACACGATGGGCTAACGTAAGTTTGAAAGTCGACCCTGAGAGACCTTGCAAGCAAGGTGATACCTCGCATGAGGATGGTCGTCGAGGAAGTGCTTTATCACGCAGACAGTCGCACGAATATCAACATCAAGGACTGTTACTTCACCGATCATACTTCCTTCGATTACTCGCACCAACGGACGCCAGACAAATAACCAGAACATTAAAGAACGACCGTAACCGCAGGCAAAGATCAAAGTCATAAAGATATCCAATTCTAGGGAGGCATGCCTTTAATCCCGATAAAGTGTCTATGCTTTATCGTCCCATATCTTGAGATCGGAAGTATACATACTACTCAACGACCTCGCATTCTACTTTCACGCTATGGATAAGCATTTTGATATCATCCGGGGCGCTCTTCCAATCAATAGGCCCTTTAGCCCAGGCTGCAGGACCAGCTTCACCACTAGCATCCCAAATTCCCATCTGTATTCTCATCTTGTGCGTCGGGTAATACGTCTGTCCGTCATTCGTTGAATTCTCTGCAATGTATTAGTTAAAGCAAGCCGCGCAAAACGGCAGCGGAAGCTCACTTTTCCACACCTCCCGTTCCACATCCTTGTCTACGGACCAAAGTATCCTGTCCTGATTCCAGTCAATGATGTACGTATGGTTACTCGACGCGTCACTGCCATTATAGCCATAAGTGTCTCCAAATTTTCCATGTATGGGTTCTGCACCAGGCGGCGTCGCGAAGAAATTCGTTTGCCAATGATCAATGTCACCGCCAAGAATTTCAATGTCAACTTCATCTTGACTGTCTAGTTCATTGATGTTAGATTCGATGACGAGATCCGCCACCGCACGTAGGACATACCAGAGCCCATGAGAATCATAGCGGAGACGACACCGGCCACCTTGGGGGTCTCCGCCACAAACGTCACTTTTCCATGTCTATTCAATGAGGATTTAGTTATCTCAAAGCCTAGATCTAATACTCACAACATAGGTTTGGTAGCATTAATCGTAGCTCCCACACCTACTTTGTCATTGATGCCCTTTTCGGTCGTAACATCGCCGTCTGGCCTCTGGAGCTTCAGCTCTAAAGCACCGTTCCCCGTGGTGTACGACCCTTTGGGACTAATGGCTATGAAATGCACATCGCTCGAGTCTGCATCCGAATCTACCACCGATCCCGCGGGAAAGTCTGAATCGAAGGCTTCGCAGTCGTCGTCATCCCGTGGCACGACGCTTAGCCCTGTGGAGAGAAGCACCCAGTGCATTAAGAGAAGGAGTGGAAGGGAGATGGCGAGCATGTTATTTCAGAGATACCGGATCGTCTGTGGTCTTAGCTTCCTCTACACCAGGCAGATTCGGCTTCTGGGGTTGTAGAGGTTTGTAAATGCAATCAAACGAGAGATGGCGGGCTTAAGAGGCTACCAGAGGGGCGTACAACACACAGCCTCTTCATGCATCCTTACATTCTAACTGCACCGTCGACTCACCATCTCCTTCCAACGACCACAAAAATCCGTAGCGTAGGGCAGCGGTCGTACGGCGTACTTCTGATTGTGATGTCGCCGATCCTTACGGTACATCTGATGGGAGGCGAAAGGAATCCCCGCCATCACTTTTGCTGTGCGACTATTGTCCTGGATAGATTAAATTAAAGTACACCTTGCTTATTATTATTAAGTTATCTGAAATTACATAGATTTGTGTCATGACGCCGCACCACGTCCAACAAGGACCATCTCATCAAGAATCTCATCTTTCTCCGTCCGTTTGTACGTTCTTATAGTCTCCCCATAATCTGAAATTTGGTAAACCCGGAATCGGCGATCGAACCTGCCCAAACAATTCAGAACGTGTCGAAAATCTCAAATGAGACGAAATGATTGCTTACCCTATTTTTCCATAACCCGAATACGATCTGAAGCAACGTCAGTACGAAGACAGGTACTACAGCATCTTGATTACTCACCCTCCACCGCCGAAGCACAGCCAAATACCGTTCACGCGACGGCAATTCTCAGTCACTAACAGAATTTCAAGGTTAGGAATGTATAGGTGGCGAAGCGAATAGAGGTCTGCGTACGATGACAGTGGCCATTCGCCACGACTTTGACTTCATGCTCAGTTCCTGATGAAACATGCTCGCTCTCCGATGCGGCCAGCAATGCTTTTGTAAAGAATCCATCAGTCCCCTTCGCATTTCCAGCTGCTTCTTCTCCATGGATACCAACATCGAGCGGTTGCCCTGTTCGGGAATCAACATCCGCAGGTGTATAGGATTCAGGTCTAACCAAGCGTGAGGGAGCAAAAATCATGACAAGACACGTAACATACAAAGGAATATGGAAAAACATTAGGGCATTCGGTTTCGCTAACTTGGTCGTTGTAGGAGTCACTTGGTCTTCCCGTCGCTTAGTCCAAGAGTCCCCAAAATCTTTGGCTGTATCAGGTGAAAAAGGACGTTCAATTGGTGATATTGAAGCTATTGGACTACATTAGCATAGACAGGGAGGAGACCAGTCTAATGACATACCTGATTCCTGCAGGAACCAATCGATTTGATCCTGCCGTATCCAGTCATATGCCGTGGGCATGAACGCTCCCCAGAAGTTGTAGAACCCATTGGAGTAGGATCCCGAGTCCAAGAAGTATAGGGTCAATAGATGCATTTTGGAACTATACGTATCCAGGTCAGTTTGGTTCCGAGTTCAGGTAAATGTGCGAGAAGAGACCCACGCGTCCGCGCTCATGACTTTGAGAACATAATTTCCGACACCATGTATGTCATCTGGTCCTCGCTGAACAAGACTATAAGGCAACGCCTTCATCATCTCCATCTGCTCTACTCTCCCTGTTCCAACTTCACTATCGTGGTTTCCATAGATAGCCGCCCAGGGTATTCCTCTTTCCGTCACGGCCCTGGCAAATTTTGCTAGAACCGACTTGGGATCCCAAGACGTGCCTTGACCATTAAGCTGATCACCACTGAAGACCACAAGGTCAGGCTTCTCAGCATCAATCATCCTTCCCAGCATCGTGGACGTTAAGTTGTCCGAATTCTCGCAAGGGAAGTCGACGTCCCGGCATTTGCCTTGTGAGACCGAAAAGTGAAGATCAGCCACCTGCAAGATCTTGAAGTCGCCAGAGTGTGAGAAATGAAGCGGTGGTGCGCGTGGAAGAGGTTTTACACCGCGACGATACGTTAACCAAGTATCGACGGTTCGTCCGTTGGTGGGTAGTGTGGGCGGCTGCAGCTTTTCGAATCCGTACCATGGAGTATCCTCCCCGTACAAAACATCAAGTTCAGTTATTATTTGGTTGCGTTCTTCCGCAGTCATGGCACCCGCAGTCTTTCCGACACGGTACCACAGGAACATGGGTGAAACCCCAACAACGCCGGACCGAGCGGAGACAGAGACTCGATGCCAGCCATCTGCCGAGTTCAACTCCTCGTCTTTAGGAAGCAAGCGAATATCAGTGACGAGATTTATATCTTGTCGTCTCGTGCGTCTGTAGTACAAGCTCTGTAACGCACTCAGTCAAATTACAGGAATGTATTTAGAAAAGTACTCACCAGATATCCAGACCAGTATCCTGCCTCCACGTTGAGATTCCTTTCCACACGGACCCAGTTGCCCCTGATAGCATCCTTTTCCGGAGTTGTATCCGGTGCACAGAGATCTTCCGCGAACTTGGGGTCAATTACACATCGCGTAAGGGTGATTTCAGAGACTAGATACGTGTAAGATGAGATAATTATGATCAAGCATGTAGCACATACGGCCGGTATCGTGAGGCAGTAGCGGTCCCCATACATCCAATGGGAGACTAGCCGAGTCGTAAGTTGTGTCTTCTTGGGTGACGTTCCACCAGTCCACACCATCTGGAATGTCTTCGTCGGCGCCTGACGTTAGAGTCGTGGAATTGGCGGCGGCAAAGTCAGTCTCCGACATCGATACAGTGTCCCACGACTGCCAGCCAAGTCTTTGCTTTATACCAGGACCAGGTGTTGGTTGATAGAGAATGAAAACATAAGTGAGCATAAGGGAGAAGCATATAATAGCTGTTATGGGGGCACATGTCGACCTCAGCCCTCGGAAAAGGCGGGTTATGAAAATAGCCATGGCGTCTGGGCCAGCCGTCAGTAATGGCCTATTTTCACGTCGATTCTTGCTGGTGAATATGGTGGTATGAAAGAAAGAAGCTTAGGCAACAACGCTAGGGGGTGATGGGCGTGTCTGTGTGTCACGTGGCGAGATTTTCTCTCGACAGCGACGGTCATCACCGGGTCACGAAGTCGGCAGTGAATTCACCAACACCGGGGTCGACGACGACAACATGCTAGGGATAGCATTTCGACGTCTCTACTCGACCGGGCGACCGGCGTCTGAGACGGGCATCGCCATTCGGTCTGCAAAGGCATCGGCTACTGCTTCCTCCGGTGCAAAAAATACCAAGGTCAAGCGATCGTCCTCAGCTATGCCTGAAGCTGCCCTCGTCGCCCGGACAGCATCTACTCCCATCGCTGTTCGAGCCCGCCGCGAGAAAAAAACCGGTCGAGTTATCAAGCCAGGCGAAACCGACGCAACATTTCTTGGACTCACACCCAGCGATCACGCTCGGTACCTTCGCCGCAAAGCGCAGGGTCTGCTTTCTCACAGGGATGGAGACGAGTCAGAAAAGAAGTGGCATGAGAGACAGAACAAGCAGCGGTCGCGGATTCGTGGTATGAGGACGGTCACTCGGGATGGGAAGCAGGAAGTCGAAATTGTTGGGCAAACCATCTACCTGCCCAATGTCGTTTTTCGCCTCGTACGGAACAATACACCTCCAGGAGAGCCTTACAATCCCTACGAAGCTACTTTCCGTATCCCGCTCTCCATCACAAAAACCGACATTCGATCCTACCTCCTCGCTGTTTACGGCGTGAAAACCACATACATCCGAACTGACATCTACCGTCCGGCCATTCCCAGACGTGGAGCACCGCAAACGAAGACGGCTTACAAACGAGCTGTAGTCGGGCTTGTAGAACCCTTCTACTACCCTCATCGCTTGGAGGAGATGGACGAAAAGGCAAAGGAGGAAAGGACGAAGAGGCTAGAGGATGCATTCCAAGTCGCCGAGGGCAAGGAGACACAGAAGCTGATGTTCTTGAGGCTGACCCGGGAGCTCAGTACGAATAACAAGATCAAGAATCCGATGGCCATGACACGGGCCGCCATATTGGCACGGGTATCGGAGCGGAGGAAGTTACGGGAGAGTACTGTCGAAAATGTGGTCGTGGACTGGTGGCAAAAACGTGCAGAAGGACAGACCATCCAGCTGGAGGATCTCAACAAACCTATCTCACCACCAACTCCAGCTACTCCTCCGTAATCTTTTATTTAATTTTAATTTCTCGGTCACATGATTCATCGCTAGGCGCGTGTTTAAGTTTTTCTTTTCCAAAAACGCGGTCAAGTAACCATGTTTGTTCTCTCACTCTACGGTCTCCTCCTCGTTCTCACATTTGGGCGGACAGCTGAAGCGTCTGGTGATACTAGCTGCCAATCATTTGATACGACGTTCCCTTCTGGCTCACTTGGTCAGGCAGATTCGCCCTTAAGAGCCATCAGCCCTCCGGAAACCTACGAGACTTGTGACAATGGACTCGCCATGTATCTGCTCAAACCTAAAGGGCCTGTGAAAAGAACAGGGAACGTGAACGACAAAATAGGCCAAGGCGCGACACTTAACTCCACAGAACTCTGCGTGTGCGTATTGACACCTTCCCACAACCCGCTCCTGTTGACTCAATAATATTAGACGAGGAAAACTATCTTTCGAAGTTACCGCCCCAACTGTCCCCGGCGTGGTCACCGCAATCATCCTCATTGGCTCTGGTAGGAACTTGAATCAACCACCTCCCCTAGCGTTTCCTCATAGTTACTACTTTAGACTCGCCAGACGAAATCGACGTGGAACTTCTCGGCGGAGACCCCACCAACTGGTCTACCAATGTCTTCGTTTTCCTCCCAGGCGAGACAGAACCCATGTACGACAAGTACAGTTCTGTCGAACGCGTAGACGGGAGTATCGCTGAAAAGCATACGTACTTCATAGACTATGGCTTAGACAGAATTGTTTGGGGCGTCGATGGGAAGGCCGTACGGACTCTTACGAAAGGTTGGTCGATGTTCGATACCCATAATGAGATTGTCTGTTGACACGTTTTTAGAGCAAGCGGGAGAACGTTATCCTAGTCATTGTCTTCGCTTCCAGTGTGGTATATGGGATGCGAGTGAGCATCAAGGAACATCTGAGTGGGCGAGAGGTCCCATTGATTGGAGTCAGCAGCCCGAGAAAATACCGGCGTACATTCATAGCATGGCACTGAAATGTTGAGTTTGTAGCACACTTCCGTCTTCGTAGCTGTTTATTCCACCTTAATGGGTATTGTGTAGTATGTCTTTACGGTTGTATTGTTTTATTCTTTGATGTATGATATAACTCGTTTCAATGTGTCGTGTTGCTTGGGCCATGCGTGCCATATCTGCGGCCGTGTTTTCATAGTACCGCACTCACATTTGACCGTTCTGTGTCGTCGAGCTCAAAATATCATCAACGAAAGTGTCAAGGCAAACTCGAGCTATGAAGTCCAAAAGTCTAATGTCGCTCTGAAATAAATAATGAATGATGTGAAAGCAGGAAAGCAGAATATAGCACTATGAAACACATCATGACCCATGCCGTAGAAAAAATGTATGATGTGAAAGAACAAACTCCGAAAGCGTTATGAAAGTATATCCCGAAATTATGAACCCGAGGAAATATCCGGCGAACTCGACGGAGAAGCTTCGTTTCCCACCATCGCACCACCACCACTACCGCCATTAAACATGGCCTTCAACGTTAGATCATTCCGCTTCTGCCTCACCCGTTCCGCCTCCTCTGCTCCTCCCGTCATCCTCAGCCTCTTCCCGCCAACAAAATCCGACAACTCAGCATGCAGATCATCCGAACGGCTCGCCAGTTCCTTCGCCCGAATCCTTCGGCTCTCCTCAATAGCCTTCAGCCGTTTCTCAGGATCGACAGATGCACCGCGAATTTCCATCATGACTGTGCTCAATCCGCCGCCCTGGTTCTCTTCTGGTGGTGGTAGCTGGAATTGCCGTCCTTTCGGTATACGCTGTGTACCCATGCTGACCACTTGGTTCAGATGTCCAAAGAGTTCACCCAGCGCCTTGTGGTCCTCGAGAAGATCATTGAGTAGCTCTTCATTGTGGGTCATGAACTGCTGCTCTTCAACGATGTTTTGTAGCTCTTCCTGCCACGTCTTCTTCCACATGGGTTTGATGGTCATGATGTGCTCCTTGAGACTCTCGAGTTCAGATGCTGCTGCATCCACGTCTTTCTGAACCGTCTTCATGTACTGGGATTTGGGTGTGATATGCCTTTTGAGTACGTCCGCTTTAACGGTATCAATCGTGTCTTGCAGCCTCTCGACTTCGGTCAAGATATTCTGGCTCCGAGTATCCAGATTCTTCTTGCCAGCATCAATGAACGCCCGAGCACCGCCTACACTTACATTAGCCAGTTGCTTCACCGATTGCGTCTGCGTCCGCAAATTTCCCAAAGACTCTTTCGTCTGCTTCATAAACTCAGTATACAACTGTCGCATGACCCCGAGGTCTCGCCGGAGATTTTGCACCTCGTCGAACTGCGTCTTTAGATCGGTCATCACGCGCGACGAGTATTCTGAAAATACGGAGTTGCCTGTCATCTGTGGCTGAAGTGATTGACCAGTGATTTGCGGCATGATGGAAGGCATGGGAGTAGGAGTGAGGGGAGATGAAGGGGAAGAAGCCGAGCCAACGAATCGAGATAGCCGTCTAGCAACATGCTGAAACTGCTTATCACTAGGTCGTGGGGGTGCGGGAGTACTCTCTGCAAGAGGCTGGGCAGTAATAGTAGGGAACTGCGCAGATTGTCGATTGTTATTGGCAACAGCTGATCGTAGCTCTTTGATATCTTGAGACAAAGTCGAAATTTGGGTATCAATATGCTGCTTGATCTGGTCGAGAGCTGCGAATGGAATGAGCAAAGATATGATTGGCGTAATAATTCATTTACGTTCGATGTTCAGGGAAAGGAGACATTTTTCTTTAACCTCGTCCATATCCTCGAGTTCATATTGCACGCCACTCGAAGGGTCGCGGATATATATAGCAGGAAAGTTATCGAGACCGGGATTGTATGAAAAACGATCCACGAACAATACCCTCAGTGATGAGAAAGACATGCCGGGTTCTATAATTGCTTTCTTAACTTCCCTGCCAAGCTGCAAGAAAACAGTGAACTTTGAGGTCTCTGGCTCTTCCTCAAAAGCAGAGGCTGTTGCAGACTTCTTCACTGAGAAAGGAGGCTCCGGAGGTTCCGGTGTCCTAGCAGGTGTCGATGGCAATGGCGGCATAGGAGGGGTTGTTGCCTGCCGTTCTGAACCTCGAGACGGAGAACGAAGAGATACCGATGAGCTGCCTCGTGTCGGAGGCGGAGAGGAAGCTTCTTCGTCGTCCACTTCCGTAAGAACGGCCAATTCTCCTGGCGTAAGGGCAGATGAAACTGCCATGGAACGTCGGTTGGCCTGCCCTCGTACGGATCGCTCTCGCGAACTAGAACCTGTCATTTTGGATATATTATATGTTGAATACCGCTTCGATGCCCTGCGTTCTAGGGCATCGCTTTGTTTGAGAGCAGCAAGCGAATTCGCCATAGCCGGAACTTGCGCAGCATCAATCGGCGGAGTTTCTGAGGGCGGAGTCTCTGGTGAGGCATTTCTTTCATCTGCGGGATGTCCGGGGCTTGATGGCTCGACAACAAGGCTAGGAGCAGAAGGCGGCGACGTCATTGGTTTATCAACCAAAGAATAACGTTTCATGCTGGATGGAACGGCGGGCTGGGCTGAAGTGGGAGGTATAGCTGTAGCAGAAGACGAGTCATCGTCAAAGGAAGGGTCGGGAGGAAGGGGTTCATCGGGTGGCGGAACGGGAGGAGGACCAGTCGGTGTGTCGTGTGGATTAGGCATCTCCCCGGAAATATCTGGATCAGGTCCAAGGGGAGGCGACGTGACTTGAGGAGAGAACCCTCCCACGAAGGTCGAGTTTCCATTAAGTTGTTCGCGAGACGACTGGCCAAGACTTCTTCTGCCCGATGACGACCCACTTCTTCGATACTCCCCATTTTCTGCAATGGTTCGTGATAGCTGACTTCGATGAGATGGTTCCCGCCGTGCTGTTCGATCGCTACGTGACGACCGACTGTCGGTCCTCTCGTGGCCAGACTGCTCAGACCTTCGTCGATGGTCAGAGACAATACGCCGATATATGGACTGCTTGCCCCGCAGACCTTGAAGCAGCTGGGTGATGATTTGTCTGACAGTTGGGAGGTATATCTCAAGATTCTCGGGTGTAGGATCTTCAGCGAGACATTGCTCTAAGACCGTTCGCAAGTCGTCCGGTACAGATAGAAGCTCGCTGGAAACGGTGAATAGACATAATTGAGATACTCAAATTATCACTCACTTCATCTCGATACTGAACGCGGCGAAGGCTGCCACGGCAGCATTGAAGTCGTTCCCCAACTGAACGTATACATCACTGACATGGGTTTCGTCCACTTGCATTTGACTCCATTGTGTCAGCGCCTCCAGCAGCATCTTGATAGACATCAGCAAACGTGTCACCGCAGACTCCACCGCTGGCTATAGAAATATCAGTAAGAAGGAAGACTCGTCGACTGCAGCACGCTCACATTTGCCCGTGAAGTGCCTGCTCGTTCGCTGCGTCCCGAATGATTTGAGGAAACCGACTGGTTGTCGCGACGCGAGGAGTGGCCTTGGGCGACGGAATTTGACGAGTTAGACCGACTCGAAGACATTGTGGAAAGGTAGTGTTGGGTGTATGTGCATGAGGCACGACAAATGAGAGTAAGCCGAAAGTGGGCCAAGGTTCTGTACCGATCGTGGGAATTATATTCCATTAACGGAGGCAGCATCGGCCCGACGTTCTCACCACGATGTAGCCTAGAATTTTCTCGCTACCATTTTGACCTCAGCTCAAGTGGCCGTAATGCTGGGGTCGTTCCCACAAAAAACAAGGGTACAAACCCATTGTAAGCTCACCGATACAAGCTCGAACACCGTACTGCATACTGAAACTTGATTGATACAATTTCTCTTGGCAAAAGTACTCTGAAGGTCTCCCTTCCCCTGTTTTATATCTCACAACGCCTGGAGTCGATGAACCGTTTGTATTCTAGTGGAAAAGGAGTGCAGCGACCCAGCAGAATCCTAGTAAACAGTGCGTGGATGTTAGATAGATCAAATGGAAGAGGCTCCATCCACGTACCATGTAAGGCGGTACCGTCGTTTGGATGCCATCTGCAAGCTCCACTTGACATGCTTCAGATGCCAAGTTGTTCTCATGATTTTCTACCATGTTCGTTGGAACCATAATGCATCTCATCGGAAATTATCTTCTGAGGATCGAAGAAACTTTGCCCCCGAAAACACTGACTTGTTTCAAATACTCAGTGACTTCCGCAGTATAAACTCAACAGCGGGTTAGGGTCCGTAATGAAGATATTCATCACCACGCGCCGAGTGCAGCGTGGCGGGATTCTATCGAATCCCGATTGCAGATAACGCGAATAGGAAGGCCGCGGAGTATCAGGAAAGAAGACTTCGGTCCACTGCTCCTCCGACTAGACTCACACGAGATATACCTGATGTCGGGTTCATGAAAGCACCTTGAAGCAATAGATATTAAAAAATTAGGTAGTCGCATGAGAATCCTGCTAACTTCCAACGCCGCACTGTCCCAACAGTCGACGAAACAGGTGATGGTGCGGGTAAACTTGGAGATGAAGTTATAGTAGATGATGCATGTCGGTGTCAGGTATATCCCTAAACAATATACGTACGAAAGTGTTGATGTATTTTTCCCGAGAAGTGATTGAAGCATAAACGGCTCTCTAACCAGGGATCAAGTAGCCATAGATGAGTTCCGGTTGCAAGGCTTCATAAACCAATATCTCCTCTAGAAGCTTCAGAAGTAGTGTAGTCATGGCGAAGGAACAAGACCATATTGGTCTCATGCAGCAGAAATATGATCCACTCGAAGCACGCCGAAAAGAGCACAACACAGATGAACTAGTCCAATGACAGGAAAGATGGCGTCAAAAAGCGGGTAAACAACACTTGGCTAAACTATTTACGAGTAATAACCGACTCACTGGTTCATCGGTCATCTCCTGGAAGACTAGAAGTTCATGTCCATACGAATGGTAATGTTCCATTGCGTGCCGTTGGTAACAGCATGCTCTTCAAAGCATTGAGGCAGCCTAAATGTCAGGATGAGTACAAGCACGCAAGACGCCAGAAACCCTTGCTAGTGTAGATTCCTCGAAGATGTAAAGCTTTCCTCCAGAACGGTCTGCCGGGGTGGTTCCAAGTGCAAGAGATTGAGGCAATCTAAATGTCAGGACGAGTACATGCACGCAAGACGCCAGAAACCCTTGCTAGTAGCTTCGTCGAAGATCTAGTTTTCCTCCAGAACGGTTTGCTGATTTTGTGCTGATCGAGTGCTTCCAAGTCCAAACCAGAGAAACGACGAACGACGTGGAAACAAGTGCTATTGACTGAATTCTGACTCGTCTTGCCTTTGTATCAATGATTCGAGCCTACATAGCCCAGAGCCAATCCGGGGTGGATTAATCCAGACCATGTTTGCTGCGCCTGCGAGTACCGGCTCTTGGCGCTGTCTGCAGGGCCGTGAATAACTGCTTCGCGTTGCCAGAGACCTGAAACTGGACTAATAGATCAGAACCGCCAATCCCCCTTGACATATTTGATGATTACCAGCTCGTCGATATATCGACGGATAAGTATGTTGATTGTAGTCTGCAAAATCGTCAAGACGAAAGTAATACCTCGCTAATGCCTACGGCGGCCTAGTCTTCTAGAGGCAACACTCCTCAAGAGACTATCGCGAGCCCAGACTCGGAAAATGCCCTTTAGATGTTGCGACGCGACAGTACGGCCTTGGAACACCATTTTCTCAAATGAAATCAGGACCAGATAATCTACCTGCGACACCCGACGAAGCGCTTTGTTGTCGTAAAGAGCAAGTCATGAAATAAGTGGTGAGAAATTGCCATATCGGAAACCGCGGTTAAAGTACATGGCGCGTGGACCCCGGGCCTAAGTTGCGACCTGCTCTCGAATTCGGCAGTTCCCGCTGGGAAATCGGTTGTAAGTGCGCGATTGCTATACATGTAGATGCCCATGTGGCGGCGGATCCAGTGTTCAGGACCCACCTTCATAGAGAAGTTCTGGACCTGGAATGCATAGAAGCAAATAGGAAACTAGGAGTCGATGAAGCCCTTCATGAAAGAAGTTTAGAATTGAAGGGGCCGGCCCGCTGTCAACTGCTTCAACCCTTATGACTCTGCAAACAGCACCCAGCTTACCAGGTGCCTGTGTCCTCCGGGAATCAGAAGATGACGGCAGCCTATACGCAATCTACATGCCTCGTTCTCCCCATAATCGACGATCGGACGCGTGGGACGCATGGGAAGTATGTGACCAATGATTAATGACGCGTAAGAAAGGCGGAGCCGTCGAGCCTGAATATAACCGTGCGTTTGGCGTAATGACGCCCATCTAACAAGCGGGGAGATTATCTGTCGTAATCGGTAAATCCGTTCCATGATGTGCAGGGCATGAAACACATGAGGCTGCTGTGAAGTGATGCTGATGTGAAGATACGCTCTGGAAGAGAGGCACAAACGCGTGCACTGGGATCGGCGTTTTCCAAACAATTCTATGTAGGAGACTATACAGCACTGTGGGAGCCAACAAATGGTAGAAGAGGAAGGAAGGTACCGTAAGATGGCCCAAACAAAGCAAGGCCCGATTGATTCCGCACAGGACAAAAGGATGAAATCGATCCGAATCTTTGGCATCCCAGAGTAAAGCGGCTATGACTGGACGATTGTTCAGAGTCCCCAGCAACCATCGGATCCTAGCAGGGATGAAAGGCAGGGTCCCCCCACTTGTTTTGATGGTGGGTGCGAACAGGATGGATCCAAAACAGAGATGGCTCGCTGAGTTTGATAAGCATCTGTGTGGGCTACGAAGACCGGAACAGAGATCCGAAATGGAGGTTCTGCACCAAGGTACGAAAGCGTCATTCAATAAAGACAGGTTACGTGTAGCGGACCGGCAAAAGGATGAGCACGGATGTCAGTGTATAATATCGTATACGGACTAGTACATTGTCTGTCTGTATGTATGTGCGAGTGGATGATCAACAGGCTCGTTAATGGAATAAGCGTGAGAGGCGAGAAGCATATGCATGTTGTACAGAGAAGAGATGGGAATGATGACTGGTAAAAATACAATGCAAGGACGAAGAGCGGGTAGCAATGAAGCGAAGAGAAGAAAGCGTAAGTCGCTAGGAATTATGCATAAAATAAAGAACAATGTTCAATATGATAGAGTACGGGGAAGGGCGAACGGCGGTGGGGTAAAGCGATGCGAATGCGAATGCGGAGTCCGTAAAAAAACGAAGCACGAAAGGCGCAAAAATGATGAGAGGAAAGGGTTCATGCCATGGCAATCTCGATGTAGCTCCGCCAACCCCAGCTGCTGCTGCTAGTCAAAGATGCTCTGTCCTTCTCGCGGGCACTATCTTCGCGCTCGTTCCGAAGGTCAATGAAGCTCTTGAGATGCAGCCAGTCAGATCTGCTCCGCCGTGAGCCTGACGAATGTTCTGGGACGGAGGGAAATACATCAATGAAGCTCTCATCAGAATCCGAAGACTCGTCGTCGTCGTCTTCGGAGAGCTCATCATCGCCTTCGTCGTCAGAGAGACTGATAAAGTTCTGCGACGTCGACAGCGACTGTGTGCGTTTCCGGTGGCCCTCAAGGGCTGCTAGTGCAGACGTGCGACGGAGGGCGCGGTAGCGGGTAGAAACGGTAGAAGTGGAGATACTGCGAGCAACGCGAGAGGAGAGCAGTGGCGTTTTGACCGCAGGAGATTTTGGGAGGCGGGAGGACGTAGGTGAGAGCAGTTTTGGTCTAGTTATTCGAAGAGGTCTGGTGAGCGAGTCTGAGAGAGTGCGCGAGGAAGAGGCGACTGGGGAAGTTGTCGGCACTGACGGCAGCTCGGGAAGTGTGATCGACGGCGCAGGCTTCGGCGGCATAGAGCGCAACCGCGGAGATGTCGATCGAGAAGTAAACGTCGGGGAGTCGGGAAGGGGTCTGGAGACAGACGCTGGTCAGCCGACGAACAAAAGAGAAGAACAATGAACATACGGATGCTGCGCCACGACTTCCGACCAATGATGGTTCGACCCACGCTTTGAACGCTGTGAACGTGTCTCTGCTAGGTCGAGAGATAGAAATGAGCGAAACTCATTGAGATCGCGTCTAGACTGGACAGTGAAATGGTAGGCTGAGGAGTGGTCGGAGGACGACGTCGGGAGGCTGCCTCTGCGGGGCCCGAGCTCATTAAAGTCGACGGGCGACGTGGGTGAGGCTGGCGAGGACAACAGGCCAGAGGTAAAGAAGGGCGAGTACGGCGAGCCTGTGCGAAACATCGTCGACACGAATGAAAGGTGCCAAAACGCTAACGGTCGAGTTATATACCTGCCTCATGGGCAGGGCCGATACAGTTACCGCATCGTTTTTTTCAGAATCATATCATTGCAAATTCCCAAGTGGGCAGCCAAGATCGGACTGGCAGATCCCATCTTCGTTGCTGTATTGTCACAGTCACAGTCACGCGGTGCTTCGCGGATCCTGTTCGTCGCTGACATTCGACATCTTGGAAACATACTCGAGTCCACATCGTCGATTCTGCTGCGAAGATCATGCTCCGCTCAGCATTCACCTCAGTTGGAGTGCTAAGCGAATATTCACCCAGCTAAACTGAAAGCGTCTTCGGACGCGCCACAGGCACCGCAATCTCCGCTGGTCTTCCAGCGCCTATCGTGCCGATATCTCTTCCTCCATCGGTTACAAACATACATAACAATAAGCCACCATATCATCTGTTCCATCTTGGTATACCAACATCCTTTTCCGAGACTGCATTCATCCATCCAGCATTGGCTTCGATATATTAACATCTGCGTCTGTCGAACACGTCCTCGATACCCGAGTCAATCGCTGCGAGCACCGCTCCCGCCTTCTAATTCGTTTGTCATCAAGACCGCACTCGGCTTCCATGGCAACCACTACAGCTGTATATGGAACGTGGCACCGATCCGACTGTATGTACATCCCTCCGTCTGTCCTCGGTCTGTTTCATCTTTTTAGCTTTTTTCCTGCTGTTACTGGCGCTGAGCTGTCCGTAATCCCACGACTTGGCATCCACATGGTGATTTTCACACTGCGCGGTAGCAGTGATGCTAGAGGGCCTTTATCCTCTAGTCGCCTTTGTCCTGCCTCGTTCCCTTTTACATACTCAATCACTCGCTGTCTATAGATACCCTTTAGCATCCACATGTTCCTGCCCTTCTGACCCTCTGTTCATTGATGATTTGCCCTGCTTCTGCAGTCTAGAATACCGATTCGCACTGATTCGCATAATGAATGTCAACTTTAGCGACGTCCTTCGCAAGAGGAGAACGACTCCTTCGTTCTCGGGGTTCTCACAGCACTAGTTTGCATCACGTTCTAGCACTCTTCTGAGTTCTCACCTTTCCTCTGTATCTATTTTCTACGCACATGATGCATTCAACGAACAATGGAAGGGTCGTCCAAGGATCAAGCTGATCAAGTGGGTCTCCATTGTCTTCAATCTGCGGATCAAGTCCCCTCTGTGTTAACAGTTGAAATAATGCACGTCGCAGAAAAAGGAAAACGTCAGTTGGCCGTCCAACTCCATCCATCAGCTTACTTGACCGACGTCCACCTCCTATTGTCCGACGTCATCGTAATTCCTTTAGCGATCCTCAGAAAGAACTGAAAGAATTCCCGTGCAGTCGGACTGCGACGAGTGCCTGACGGTGTATGTCTGTCTGGCAAGGTCGGGGAGTGTTGAGCGGTTGGACGCCGATGACTACAGTACTTGACGCACCGGCGAAGCGTTGGAGCGCCCGAGGCGTCATTTTTCGAGGCACCAAAGCTCATTGGAGCGGTTAACTGCAGGGTCGGTAAAATTACCTCGTCGGGAGTGTGGGGGCTCGCGATTTGTATTAGTAGTATCGATTGTCTGATTCGGAACACTCCATGGCTCGAATTTGTAGGAATTCGGCGCCGTGCGTATTGGAGCCCAGCGATTAGTATTACGCGCTGCGGAGTCATTCAATTAGTCCTAGTAGTTGCTATGCGCACTGGAGTTGCACTGTCATTGTTCAATGCTTATTGTGAGTAATGTCTACTCGTGTCTTCATATAAATACGTATAAGGACGTGTAGCGCGTATCCATGTCAAGTTCTCTCCTTGAACTACGGGATCTACTAGTTCGTAATAATCCCCGTCGCCATACATACTTACATAGAATTGGAGGCGGGATGAGCCAAGCACCTCCACAATCGGTTATTATGTCAGATAGTGTGCTAAATTTTCATCGATATCGAAGCCCAGCGAAACGTCGGCCGAAAAAACATGAACTGTCCTCGCGTATCCTCGTTGTTATGTCGAGGCGAGGACCACGGCGATCGTCAATTCCCCACTTCCCCAGATGATTCCTGAAAAATGCTACCGTGGAAGAAATTATTGGATCCAGCTCTCGACTCAGAACAGCTCGCGAGTAAACGCCGTTAAACGGCGGGCGGTCGACTGTCAGATTTTTAGCGGCGGCAAGCACATATGCATGGTTACCTGAAAAAAGTGGCGCTGCGACCATGAATGGTGTTGTAGGCGGGCATCATTGGCGGATATTTCTCAAATCGTACGATACGAGACGTCCGGGATAGAGAGAAATGGGGTGGCGTAGTTGTCAGGTTGTCGCGGCACGAGGCAGAGGGAACTGTTTGTTCCTATTGGACGCAAAGCGGGCTTTGTCGTCAACTGATATTTGGTCAGGGTGAGCCTGGATTGGGCGGCGAAGAAACGAGGCTAGCATGTGTAACCAGATATCGAGAGGTGACAGTAGTAAGCAGAACGATCCCTTTAGAGGCGAACGTCTACCCACTCACGGGGCGGGCCAGAGTAGATAGTGATCTTGAAAAAGCGAGGAGTTCTCAGTTCTCCAGTTGGCATATAGGAACGCCGGTATTCCCCCTAAGCCGGAACTAACGTTACGAGATGCATGTTTTGCAGGATTCTCATGCTCGTTATCGCACCGGATACAATGCAATTGAAACAAACAGATGGATGGTACGATTGTCAGAAAAACGTGATAAGAACGAGGGAAAAGACGTACTCTCTGAGTATTATTCGAGTTCAAGCCCCTGAGAGAGCGTTGCAATCGTTGCGTTGTCAAGTACATAGCCGAAGATGCATCAATCAGCACTTGGGCCGTTGGTTTGCAGAATTAGAGCGGACAGAACAAGATAGGCCACCGGCTCCGCTAGACTAGTTCTGAAATCAGGTCTCGACTTTGACTGGCTGCGCGCGCACAGAGGGTTTGCAGGACCCGACAGGCAGCCCTTGAGGGGCAATAGAGGGAAATAATTGCAGGCTCGACAAAGCTGTTGGCCGGAAAATCATGTTATGCCAAAGGGGGCCTAGAGAAAGGTAAAGTTATTGTGGTGAGACATATCCCTTATCATAGTACAAGGGCTGCGCACGCCTCGTCATTGGATATTGTTGAAGGCAAGTATTGGCCGTGCAGAGGTCATAGCACCATAAAAATACTTTATCAATGAAATATAGAATGGCACCACCATCTGTGGAGATGGAGATGTAGGTCTCCACGGAAAACGTGAGACCGGCGATGATGATGAAGTTGATGAGGGATTTTTGTCAAGTAGAAATATCGCCGATGGTGGAGGAGTTACGGGAAACCGATGAATCGCCGACTATGGGCGTTTGACGGTCACTATTATTTTTGAAGGACAGAGACAAATAAAACGGCAAGTGGGCTGACGCTTGTTCCGCTTTGACCATAGCAAATTCCTCCTTTCCCTTCACCTTCCAACTATGCTAAAAGTCAACCCGTCCCGTCTCTCTTCCTGTGGATATCTCTCAGCCTTTCAGCGCGTATCTAGGCAGCAACTCTAAAACAGTCGTCCGTCTCGCCAAGGAAAATGCGCGCCTCAACGCTCTCCTGAAGACGACACAGACCAAGCTTGATCTACTGGAACCCTTTGTACGATTTCTAGCGGCATTGGTGTGGATCCGGATATCATGGAGAGGGCCGAGCAAGCCATGTGGAACGCGTCGACTCCTGTGATACAGAGTTTGGGTCCAGCGGCGAGCTCTTCGTGCGAGTTGGCAGTGGACCGCCACGGATACAGAGTCAAGGAGAAGGAGCAGGCTCCGGACTATATGTTGAACCGTGACCACCTTACGCCAGATCAGCTTCGCGTCGTTGAATCGATCGAAAGACTCTGTGGCCAAGCCAGCGGGACAGACTTGGGGTCGTTGGAGAGCAATACGAGTGTTGAATCCGCTGGGGTACGGCTTTTTCGAGATTCGCATTGATTTTGGCTGACTTTAGGCAGACATATTGTGCTGATGCGGATAAGACTATGGTTGAATCGGAAGACCGGACACCTAAGAAAATCAAAGCGCCGCTTACCTTTGCCCTTCGAACACCTGCAACGAAACGCAATCCGACCATCTTGAAAGTCCGGCTGGATCCGGCGACTCCTGTAAAGACAAGAACACCTCTCTACTCGAACAACGCCCACTATTCTACGGCAACGACCATCCATCCCAACGACACCCATTCAGCGAAACAAGTGCAGGACTCCAGCCAAGCAACACACTAGCTCTGGCCGTTTCTCGTCTACTCCAGTTCTGTTGACCCCGCGCATCACGACCTCGAAACCTTCTCGTCGACCGAAATCCCCAGCTATACCAGTCCAGCACTCCTTTTACAAGCCTACAGCGTCCTCTGCGAGTGGAGAAGTCTGTCTCTGCTGGTCAGACGCCTCGGTTATCGTCTCAAGAGGTTCTTGCAACCCCGGAAGGCGAAAGAAAACATAAAGAAGCACGTTGGTATCTCATTAGAGTAGATTCTGTATCACGTCCCTGTATTCTCCGTGGAATCGAATGAATTACGAAATCATCAAGCCCAGGCTCCGAAAGAAACGGCTTTCGATACGCGTTGAAGTACGCGACGTGATCACATGATGTCAAGTATTTATGGTCGTATGCTTGCTCACGCTTTCTTCTTTTTACTTCCATGTACTATCCACGCACAAGATCTATCTCCCTCCCTCCTCGTCGCCGCCATCATCGCCTGGCCCATGTATAGACTCGTCGCCTCCGTCGTCGCCCAGTATCTTTGCCATTGACAGCGAGTCCGAGTCGTTCCATCCGTCGCCCCATCCCTATGCTGCAAGTATCAAAGCAACGAAAAGGCCTCCAGAGTATGACGCTGAGAAGGGAAAGAACGCGAAATAAACGGCCACTGTCTCAGTCACCTAACGACCAGGTGGCCAAAAGAAGGAGACAGACATCGCAGATGGACTTGAAGGAGTTAAACTATGATGACATGTTGATCGACGCGCTCGAATTGAATGTCGCGGACACCAGCCTTGATCCTGATACATCCTTTGAACTGGATTCGTCATCTTCTCTTGCGCAGGATGAGAAGATATGGGAGGATGCCGTGGACGAGGTCTACAGGACGGGATGCGGTCAGGTTGACTTGGTGTAAGCATCCTATTCTTTTCTGTGGTATTCTTTGATTAACTTGTGATAGTGGGAAGGGTCTTCAACTTATTCCAGACGCCGCCATTGATGGACTGTCCAAATTTTTTGTTCCGTCGGATAAACAGGAACGCGAATATGTTTCAGAGTCTCCAACTAGTCCAGCGTTGCAGCAGAAAGTGTTCAGGAGGAACTTTACGGCTCCTGCGACCACAGATGCTTCAAAATTACGATTTGTGACGCGTCAGTCGACGCGTAGTATCTTGTCGTTGGGCGTACCTCGAGAAGAGATCCATTTGCAGCTGCGGAATAACGCGATTTCTGTTCTGCCTAT
>JAUEPU010000203.1:0-82473 GCA_030435615.1 Armillaria luteobubalina
TATATCTCCGTTTTATTTCAGATCCTTTCTTGTACGTTGATATGAGTAGCAAGTACTCGTCTTATAATTTTCTTCGACGCAAGTTTTACCCGAGTGACGAAAGGGAGAGTGGTACCATCCACAGTGCACCTCCACGTACTGAGTGGGCTGTGGTTAGAACTATGTTTCTGTCCAGCGACGATCCTGAGAGGCAGTTAATGGTATTGTTCGAAAATAACAAAACAAGTACAATAATTCATGAAGTTCACCATAGAGCGTTCGATCAGCATTAATGAACCATCAAAAGATCGATGGTTCAAGGCACCGTCTTCGTAGTACTTGCACAACGTTACAGCCTACCGATCGAAAACGTCCATCGATCGATAGACTTCAAATTTATTTATAACTTCACGTTCATCGGATACAGCAGAAAAGTAGCCCGACGTACGTTGAATTGAGGAAATATGGCTAGCAAAGACTACAAAGAAAGACCCTTCTTGGAATCATTTGCCATGTTCGACCATCTAACTCAACTCCAACTTCCGAGGTCTCTTCCGCCAGCCTGATTGAACTATCTAGGGACACAGACCAGGTTTCCACACGCATTGTTCTCGCAGACTAATGAAAATGCGATTAGTACTGTCGTTATGATACAGTCTAGATGATGCGTGAGACGGACACTTACAGCCTTCGTACTGCTGGAACTTGCAAGAGTGCCCTACGCCGTAGTCGTTTTTACCGTTGCACGCGTCGACTACGACAGTCAAAATGAGTAAAAATTTCGGGTATATTATTAGATTTCCTACCAGCGTTGGGTGCAATGAGTGCAGCCGTTGCAGCAGCATTGACTTGTCCCGCGGACAAGAACACGGTCATCAAGGCGATCATAGTAAGGGAGGGGAATTGGAACATCATGTTGAGAAGAGGCTGAGAAAGGTTGTAGTGGATGCTGGAGAGTTGTGATATCTGTATGAATGAGGGTTATGGACAGACTTACGCCAGGTTTTATAGGCAGACGATACATTTTCGAATATTATATTTGTGTTTCTGAATTGTTCGTCCATTTCAATGGGCGGAGCTTTCATGCCGAAAAAAAAACTCCAGAGAACTTTTCTGGGAGCACCGTAGTCCACGGGGCACTTCCAGGCGTGTATGGCCTATGCTGGACCTGTGGACCTGTGGCAGGTCCTCTACGCCGAGCGGGTGCCCTGGCGGGCATCAATGTTTGCATGCTAGGAGAATTCCAACCTGCGAATTTCGCGTTGATTTCGAAGTCTGAGGTAATCCAATATAGCAAATTTCAATTGGTGCAGGATTTCGCGTACTAGACATGTGACCGGTTCCCTACAACGAGCAGCTGCCTGGAATCGATGCTTGCTCTTCAGGGCGGATCCACCTTGAAACTACGCGTAATATTTGGGGTATGGTGTTGATAAAATAAAATATTCAGATTTCGCGGTATATTTTTGTTCAGTTTGGCGAATGCATCATAGTTCTTTGCAGTTCCGGTGCCGTACTAACTTTAACAACGTGTACGCGAAATGGTACCTCTGCGTCTGGTGATAATTTACCCTGCCCTTGAAGATTGATTTGTTTCAGGGCATTCAATGGACGAATCTCCTTCAGTCTCTCAAATATTCTTGACAGTTGACTATACCAATAGAAAACTAACTTGAAGGTGGATATCTTGGGGCGCCTGAGACCATTCGTTCAAATGCTCCGCGCCTTTGAATCTTCCGACTGACAGGACTGACTTTGGAAAACACGGGTTGTATGAATCGCGTATAAAAGCCGCTCAGTTCCTGCTATGCCATCCAACAACCACGCTCACCAAGTCATAACTGCCACTTCCCGGTCCACACCATCCATTTACACACAAGAATGTTGTTCCAAATCAAGTTTACTGCAATGGCGTTGATCACCATGTTCCTCTTCGTAGGACAGGCAAGTGCCATCGCACCTGACCCTGGTATTCTTCGAAGTTGTTCGTGATGATGACAGTCTTTACTGACCGTGATACCTTTACAGTAGATGCATGTAACGGTTCCAACGATTACAGTGAGGGACATTCCTGTGCCTTCTCGAACTCTCAAGGCAGTAAGTGGCGATTGTGAACACGTACATTCTGAATCTCACTACCTTGTAGTCTGCCGTACCAACAGTTGTGGCGTACTCGTTTGCGTCCCCAACTAACGTATCGCACTAGACATGATGAAGAGCTAAATGACCTGTAGAACAGATCGTTCGTGTAGTTTTTACGGAATCCATGCATGTTCTTCAGGTCCTGCAAACTTATTGCCGTAATATTGACAAATGCTGCACTATTTCTCGACTGTAATTGTTGCACTAAGGGCGCAAGAGTTACTGTACAACGGGCGTGCGCCTGTATCGACCTTGCCAAAGGCAAATACCGCTCATCTGCCAATGTAAATGATCTCATCCTGTGCTTTGTCATAGCATTCTGGTGGGAAAGATCTCAGTGCTCTGTATCCTCCAAGGCATGAGACGAGGAAGGCATGGTGAATATCGAAGTTCTCAGCCTATTCTGTAAGTTTACCCTCTCTTCTCACCGACAATTCCACGTTGAACCTTTTGATTTCTATCACTCCCTCAGTTCCCGGAGCTCGACGTTTCTGACCACATGCTTCAGGGTTCATGAAAGTTTGGATAATTCCCACTATCGTCTTTTGTTCAACGACTTCTATGACCTTCAGTCTATGCAAGTAGTGAATATTTGTACCTGGTGGGCCTCGCTGGTAAGGTCTTTCTTCAACACACACACGCCATGCGCATTTGACCCTACAGATGGGAAATAGGATGCACACCATGGCAATTACACATGCTTGGCTCCAAGTGGGAACTAATCACAGAGACTAAATTATATATCACTTCGCTGAGGCTGTTCTCTGCCTTTGGTGCGCGTCCTCGTCCTCGCGCAGGTGTGCCGCCATGATGTCATCCAGGCATCTCCAAGAGGCCAGCGGTATGTATAGTTCTTGTCGGACTGCGTTCTTTCTTCGTCTATGGCTTTGTAGGGTTGTAGGGTTGAAACGAGATGGCGCCACTCGATCTGTAGGCAGAGAAAGAAGAGTATGTGGATCAAGAAGCAATGGAAAACACTTTGCATGATTCATGTAGGAAAACGATCGAAGCAGGGGACTTTCCATCGCACTAACAGGACTCGGTCGGACATTAGGGAACGGCACATACAACTAAGGTAGCGAGAATAACTTCGCATTCAGACATAGGCCATCCGCCCCGACGCAAGTGCCTCAAATGACAAGCATGCCTTGCCCTGTGAGTCCTTCATTGCCGTGCGTACCGACGTTCACCCGCAGGATTCTATGGACGGTGTGACAGATCGCTCCGACTGGCAGTGCGGCGAGGGAGCTACCTATTTGAGTGGACACCAAGGTCAACATTGACAGTGACAGCGTGCTGGAAGGCTACAAAGACACTGAGGTGGCGTGACAAGAGTCGGGTGTGGGGGCGCTGCTGAAAAGCTGCATTCAGGTTGCTTTACTACGTCTTTGCGTATCCCGACTTCACTGCTACAGGGCGTATCTGGGTCAATTTTTGGCGAACTCTGTGGCTCCAAGAGCCCTGAACAGTGTCGATAGCTCTCTAGCCCTCAAATGAGGCAGCCCAGACGACTATCCCGAAACGACTCATCCGATATGGTGGATGTCGTCTAGAGCGATTCCCTTCACCATCGACTCCCAGTACATCCGGTTGCGTCAGGAAGCGTGGAGAGAAACCTGTTTGGTACTTCTGGCGAGGGGATTAACAAAATGTCAGTACATTCATAAAACTGTGTTCGATTAAAAGAGTTTCCGAGGTGTCGCAGACTAACCTGGCTTCAACAGACAGCTGGAAAGAGACTAGACCATGCATAACGCCAACAGCCTCTGAAATCAGGTAGTTTGGCAAGACTGACAGCTCAGAGTACATGACAGAGCTTGATCTCTTACACATTTAAGGAATATAGTCGGGTTGAAGGCATGACAAACAACCCGTACTGACCGTTAACAGTCAAAGTTGTAATTTTGAAATAGGCGCATGTGTGAATTTTGGTAATCACTTGGCACCTCCTTGACACTTGCTTTAACTGCCGCTATGAAAGCTCAACTTTGCCCCCTAGTGTCTTTCGGCAATCTATTTCAGGAGAGTTTGGAGTTTGGAATGTTACATCGCAATTATGGATTTCCATGGGCCAACTTTGCCTCTATCTTCGATGAGTGCAGTTTCGCAGAATTGGCGCTTCCACAGTTGAAATCTTTTTCTGCAGCATTTCTGCGCTCAGTTTCTCTCACGACCAGATATCCCGATGCAAAGCTCGTCTTCTCCAGAACAGAGGTTGGACCTGACAGGTAGTTTCTGAAGTCTGATTACGTCCTTCTGGTAGTTCTTTTCGTAGTGCTGATGGTCCTAGCACCACTCGACACATTTTTAGTGTTCGCTCAAACTTGAAAGCGAACAGGTAGTTGGAGGATAAGAGCGACAGTCAAGCGAGGATGAGGGTGATGCTTATATCAAGACAACATTCAACGTTGATGGCCGAAACTATAGAAGAGTTCCTGGCATCGACCCGTGCTAGTAGCATATGGATAGTAAAGGACCATGAAGAGCGTAAGTAAGATCACCTTATTATCTCGAGGCAGGATTTCTGACTGGCGCTAGACGGCATTGCTGCCGGAAATATCCTGTCTAGTCCACAGCGGAGAATACCTTCCTCGACATGCCGCCTTGATCCTGGATGATGGCCATGTTCAGCATAGCATGAGGGTCAACACATTATTTGTTCTGATGCCCACCATGTCCACAGCATCTAATGCCCTCCCTGAGAATTCTGGAGGACCAGGGGTCACCGAACAAGAAACCACAGATGGCGAAGCTATGGAAAACGTCGCTGCTCCCGCACAACTGTATCCGGAATATATTGATCCTGCGAAGTCGAAGAAGAGATTTGGACTGAAGGGGTCTGCTCCTTACCGGCCTCCCAAAGGTAAATTACACATTTTTGTCGACAGAATTGTTCTCATAGAAGGTCATCAGGCAACGATCCTTCTAACTACGAAGAAAAGTATCCCGAAGATGCATACGGTGAAGAGATGGGACCGAATGCTAGGGTTTTCTGGACCTATGTTGACGAGCGTGCAATACATGACACGAATATGGTTGAAGAGGCAAGGGATGGTGTCGATGTGCTTCTCGTTTTTGTATGTCATCAATGTTCTAGTTTTTCCTACGCTTATACTGCTGTACCAGGCGGGTCTGTTCTCGGCTGTGGTTACTACTTTTGTTGTCCAAACATCACAGAGTCTACAGGCGGACTATACTGAAATGTCTGCTAATCTGCTCTTCGAGATGATCAATATCCAGCGGGCCCTTGCAAGCGGCGCCTCCTTGGACACCATCGCTACTTCCCCCCTTAACCCCAATGTCACTTTTATTGCATCGACGACCAGTGTGTGGGTAAATGGACTGTGGTTCACCAGTCTTGCACTCAGCCTCACGACAGCACTCGTCTCAGTACTGGTGAAGCAATGGCTCCACCACTACATGGCTCTACCATCCGGAACACCCCATGAGCGTAGCCTTCTGCAACAGTTCAGGTTCACAGGACTGCAGAAATGGCATGTCCTCATTATCATTAGCCTACTCCCTGTTCTTATGCACACCGCTCTCGCCATCTTCTTTGTTGGCCTTGTGATCTTCCTTGGTCCACTGTGAGATTCCATTGCCTGGGTTGTTGGCGCAATCACAGCTGTTGCATATACATCATACTTAATGGCACATGTTCTCCCCCTCATTTACCCACAATGTCCCTACCGGACCTCACTGTGTGACCTTCTCCATGTCTTGTACAACCACATGATACAGTACACTGTATATCCCTTCAGGCATCATTTCCGCCAGTCTGAGATGAACATGGATATCACATCCATTAGCAAACCTGCCTCTAACATTCGAAAATGGAAGAGTTTGAAAGAGTTGGAGTCAGATGTGGTACAGTCAGTATTGGGTGAATTATCTGTTGAGGCCCTACATTGGCTCTTTTCCATGTCATCGAACCCAACAGTCCAGAGTATTGCCCTTCAAGCTATTGGTGGTTTACATCCAGCATCACAGAGCAAGGTTAAATCCCTGTTCAATGATTTTGCCTTGTTATCAAAGCAAACATATGCAGAGTGCCTTTCTAGGACATCACCATTTTATGAGAAGCCACTGCCTGGCCTAGAGACAAAGCTTGAGTGATTACTACGGTGCCAGCTATTTCTCTCTGACAGAGCCTACCATTTGGATGTTGCCTTCATTCAGGTTGAAGAAGTCAGAACTGCACCTAGCCTCAAGGCCTTGATAGCTCCATATAGAAGTGGTTACTCTAATGGCTTGGATCTCAGGCTGTTTATGAATGAAGTTGCAAGCAATGGAGCTATGGCATTCTTTTGTTCAGAGGATGAATATTGTGTTTTCCATCCTGTGGTCTGGATCAACCTCATTACAAATGCAGCAAAGAACAGCATCTTCTCTCCCATTGATATCAGCACTCAAGATTCCTTTGCAATAGATATATGTTGTGCAGTTCTTCCTGCACTTCAGAGGCCTCATTCAGAGGATCAATGCTGCACAACAAGCATGGTCCAACCAAGTGCTGCAGCTATCTCATTCCCCCATGCTGTTCGTGACTATCTACATTCAGACATGACAGCATATCTCCTGGAAATGTTTGCTGTGTTTGTGCATCCATTGAATGTCACCTCTATTGAACCATCTCTGCGAATCCTTCTGGTTTTTGCAGAATTTCTTATTTCCAGGCTTCCCTCAAGTAAAGAAGCAAAAACAGCTGAAAAGGAGTTATGTGCCCTCACAGCAGTCTTTTCATTTATTGGGCATCCTGGCTTCCATTCTTTTCCTGAAGCCACAAATGCTGCCATCTTTGATGTTCTTGATCGCTTCATCACAAGTAACCTGAAATATATCCCTATAGACTCTGCCGAAGGTCTATGCAGCATGGCCTTGTTTTGTTATAGGGATGTAGTTCATACATGACATCATACTGTGCTGCCCAGGTCTCTGGAAGCAGTAGTCAATTTCATATTTGACCTCTATAACTCCAACTACAGCAGTCCATATGAAGCAGCTGAAATCATAGCAAGGGTTTTCCGTCAAGGCAGCCTGACAATGCTTAGCATCTTCCATACTGCACAATGCTTGGACTACTTTGGACACCATGGATATCACCCATGGTTGCTAAAAATCATTGAAGGCTACCTTTCCATACTCCAATGCCACTCAAATTCTCATATTGAACCTTTGGTAGTACAGGAACATATGGAGTATCTCCACACACCTGACATCCTGTTCACTGTTTGCTCGATCCTAGCTGTTGGCGACGACCACAATTTTGACAAATACAGTAGAATTCAAATCAGGCAAAATATCTTATCACTTGTTCATATCCAGCAGGATGCTCCTGCATGGAATGACTGCCGCTACAGGCTTGGACAATTACTCAAAGAAGATGGCATGGAGTTCTTCTATCGGCAGACTCGTATTCATGGAATTGAATGAGTTGCATTGTCAGCCAAAAAAATAGCGGATCAAAGAAAACATATTAGTTTTGCCATTGAGATCTTGAATGAGTTCTTCTCAGGCATGTTGGATGATGGACATGTGAGTGTCAGTTTATCATAGTTACCAGAATACATACTTACTAGAACTAGGAGTATGACCCCGATGATGATCATGCTATGGCAATTCCACTGCATGATTCACCAATTTCTCAACCTTGGGCAACCTGGCACAGTCACTTGCAACGATTACTACCCTGGCACGGTCAGCGAGAGGCAAGCGATCATGATGCTATAGAGAATGTTTGATTCCATCAACAAGCCTAATTTTTAATGGTGTCGCAATGAAGGATAGACTAGGCGATCACGATAGGATGGCAAAAAAGGTCTGCAAATAGCTGTAGCAAGTATAATCAATTTTATACCGACTCTCGTTGTGCCTTTATCTGAGTAGATATTGCAGTCATCCATAGTAGTAGAAAGAAAAGACGTCTCAGCAAAGGGCCTGAATATCGACACGCATGAGTGGTCGATAGTGTAAGGTACTACGCAAATTCCCTTCTAAGTAGAACTGGTAAATCGACAATCAAAGTTGTGAGTAATGAACGTCAGAAGTAGAAGACATCCTGTAAGTTGTTTGTTTACCTCCTTGGATCGGTTCCTGCGCTTAACCATTCCTAATTTTCTTCTCGACCACCACCTTACGACGCTGGAAAAAGAAGCAATCCTTCAAATTCAGGCTTACTGAAAACATGGCACGAGATTCATACGTCCCAAGGATGCGGGACTCGCATGTGATATAACCATGACCTTCCCCAAAGGCCGTGTCTTACCACCCCATGGACACGCTCATCACCTACGCCCTCGATGCCGGCCTCGCTGCCCTCCCACCGCACCACCCCACGCTCCTCGTCTCCCTCGCCTTCTTCCCATTCGTCCACCTCGTCGTCGTGCCTCTCGCGAGCGCTTTCTTCCCTGACACGTACGGCAAGATGGGACGGAGGGCGAGGAATAAGAGCACCGTTGAATATTCTATCTCTGTTGGTGGGAACGTGCTGAGGTGTGGGGGTGCATACGCATCGTGTCGCAAGCACACGTCTCGCTAGTCGTCCCGCTCGCGCTGTGTTGTGTAAACCTCGAAGCGTCAGACTGGGATCGCGCATTTGGGTGGGAAGAGGACAGGGTGGGGCGGTTCATGGCTGTGTTTAGCCGGTGAGTGTCGTTGCTGTGAATGAAGGAACGGAAGACTTAGTTTATGGTTGAGCAGAACAGAGATCTTTTGACTATTTGCAGCCACAGTCATTTTCGGACCGAATATCCGCTGCCGCCTGCGTTCAACCATCATCATGGCTTCCTATCATTCTGCACTCTCGACTACCCGTAAATCTCACTGCAGGACTCCGTACTCCCGTGGGTCCTTTGTTATTTTATTTCACCCTACCTGACCGGATACTTCTCTTCCAGTTATGAAGCCCGAAAAATATCATCAGTGCAGTACCATTGCAACAGGTCCGGTCCTCGACGAAGTGCACCACCAGAGCTTACTCTCGTCAGGTCTCTAATAACTGGTAACAATCACATCTTATCGATCCTATCCATGAGACCCCTCCCTGGAGGAGACAAGAAGCATTATGCGACTTTGAAGACTCTCTCCGCGTGCCGGAAGCTGATGATGATGACGACGGCATGTTGCGCGTATGTCTAGGTTTATATTCTCTAAGCCCCTAAACCATGTCGAATCAGACGACAACGAAAGCCCATTGTGTTACTTGAGCACTCCTTTACGCGCTATCATCAAATATTTTCATTGACGACAACGTTCAGACCAAGTTTTTCCTGCTCTCAGATGCATCAAGGAAACTCCACCTTCTCCAACACTCGTGTCGATGACGACTTCGGAAGAGACTCTGGGTGTTGTATGAGACGTACAAGAAGATGGGGCTCACAATGTCAAGGGATGCGGAGGAGATAAAGGAGGAGCATAAGGCTGCGCAGGTGGGTGTGGGTTTCCTCTGCTCCATTGTTTGGCCTCATGTTTTCCTAATAGGTGCGCATTGCGGATACTATGGGTTAGCTTGAGGACGCGTATGCTCGCAGGGACAAGCTCTGGGTTGATTTTCAAGTCACACACAATGGCATCGGTACCGCTCTCCGTCTTTGCGAGTGTTCCGCTTACTAAAGTCGTGGATCCGACGATCGAGACGCTCAAGGGACTTGTTGCTAGAATGGAACGTGTTATATCTGAAATCAATAATCAGAGCAAGAAATTGAAGGACGATGCCGCACCTGAGAAGACGCTAAAGACCTCTTGGCAAAACTGAAGTCATCCGTGCGTACTTGGACTTGCTTCTTGCTATCATCTTATTCCTGTCTCTAGCTTTGGCTCTCGTTCCTTGCCTGCGCACGCCATCAACAAGGCAAATAGATAACCGTCCATGATATTGAAGTTGTGTCTCGCTCCTGCGATGAACAAGAATCAGAGATCTGATCGCTGTATTTTGACTATGAATTAAAACCAAATCCTGCTTCACTAACCATCCCTACCTGGCTCTGAGCGAGGAATATACAACATAAGGCGACTCAGAAAATGATTGCGAACCTCGTTGATAGCCCAAGACTGCATCGATAGCTTGCTACGCTATGTCTGTATACCTCGACGAAAGTAATCCGAGATAAGCTTCCAAGATTTGAGCTGGCATTTTTCCAGGTCTGACAGAGAAGGGCACAGTCAAATGGTCAGGATGGAAAGGGGTATTGTGTACTACGGTAAAAGCAACGCAACGCGTCATTAGTGGGGAATGTTTTCTAGATCATCTGCCGATTTCTCAAACTCGGACGACCTGGCACGGTCAGCGAAAGGCAAGCGACCACAATGCTATAGAGCACGTTTGATTTCATCAAAAGCCTAATTTTCGTTATTCTGATATTTCAGTTAGCCAGGGTAGAATGACGGCACACGTAGCAACGAAGGATAGGTTAGGTGAGCGCAATAGGATAGCAAGAACTCGGCAAAAAGCTGTAACAAGTATAGTTGGATTTTGTGACTAGCACTCGTTGTATCTTACTTGGGCGAATATTTACATAATTTGTAGCGCAAAGAAATAAAGTGTCGCCCATTGCTCCTCGGATTAACCTAAGTGCCTCCAGCAAATGCGGTGTTCGATACTAGCAAAACAGGGTTAGTAAACAAATAACGATGGTCTCGTCATGAGGCTCGCATCGTACATCGAGGGCAGATACGCTGGGCCCGTACATCATCAACACACATTGAGTGTACGTGGATGTAGATATATGCAATGGTGCGTGTTGGGGTCTAGCACGTACATCGGATACGCGAGGAAGAGAAGACGAAGGACGCACTGGGACGACAGCAACCAGTAGTTTGTCCCTTGTGTTGAGTATTATGCCCACGTTTCAAGGATGTATGCTTCTGCTAAGAGAGTCCTTGCCGAAGGGAAATTTAGAAGGTGAACAGATATCTCGCGACGAAAGGCTCCGCAAGAGTTAAAATACAGTATACTGTCCAGTCAAATGCAAAGCTGTGATCCCAAAGTATCGACCAAGCGCATGCAAAGATGCAGCTAAGAAAGCGACTGCGAAGGAGATAAGAAGCATCGCCAGCAGATCGTCGAAATTTGATCGTTACTTTGGAGCGGGAATGAAGTTCGGTGAGATTTTCAGGGTTGAATTTGCCTAGAGAAAGTACGCGAAGTATACCGAGCGTATTGAATATGACACATTGTTAGTGGCCCGAGCGCTAAGCGCAGCACTCAGGGAGATGAGAAGCCTTAGAGGCACTATGCCATACAGATGTTTTCCATCACGGTGAGGCCCTTCCATGAACTGAGGTCTACTTAGACCTGAGGTGGAACGGAGATACGCACAGTGAGGCCTAGTAAATATAGTTAAATTACGAAAATTCACGTGGAGTGACAGAAGAGACACGCACCTTCAATGTTCACATCTTAGAAAGAGAAATAGTTCAGCTAGGAGAAGGAAAGCGGCGACGCAAAGGTTGGGAAACATAGGGGGAGCCTAGAGGTAACAGCAAAGCGACCGAGAGTGGTCGCTGCTATCGGATAGATGTTAGAGTAGGACTGTGACGCTGCCTGAGATGTTAGACTTGCATTACAGGGAGCTTCTTAGACTCGAACCAACCTCTTTGAAACATGACCGTCAATCGACCGTATAGTACACTTAGCCGACTGTCATCAGTGTCGGGAGGGACTGGTTCGAGTCTAGGAGCTTCTAAAGTATGCCTGATTGACTTTTGTAGGGCGACGTTCGAGAGTATATCGAATATAGAAGGGACGAGAAATAAAATAAAGACTCCTCGGTGTCGCTCAGACATGGAATGCCGATTCGTGTTCTGTAGAGATGATATAGGCTTGGGCATAGCAGCGCTTGGTAACACAGAGCGAAATCCAGGGCTGTCTATGCCAGAGTAACCCTATCAAGGCGCGTTGCTGCTGCCTATCAATGTCAGTGAATGAGAAGAGCGATATACATATTAAACGCACATTGACTACTAGCCACATTGAAACTCTTGATCCTCGCGCATGTTGGCTGAAGAAGCTAGCATATGTGTAGACATTCAGTTTGAATATAAGGGCCTCGTTGAACTCATAAAATTATGAATTGGCGCGTCGGACTTGTCAACGTTTTGGCCAGGAGACGAAATGGCAGAGATTGCATGAAAGTAGGAGAGCGAAGTCCGCCCCGGAGCACGTGGCCCCCTTGCACCGTGACAATGTCCACCATCGACGCGCAAGTGAACCTCCGACTATCATCTCTGCCACCTGCTTCGTTGTCTGGTACGACACGCAAGACTTTTACCTGGAGTGGACTGTCATTTAGTTGACGCCCGATTTCAGTTCTGAGGTACGATAATCCGCCGATTTTCTCTGAATACTCGTGTTTATATTGTGCTATACAGCGGTGACGAATCATATCTACCGGAACGACCGCCCACCTTCAATTCCGAGCATAATGTTGTAATGATTTTGAACCTCTCGCCGTCACAGTGGTCAAGCCCTTCGAGCCATTCACGTCTGCGGTTGTTCAGCTAGTTGAACGGCTCTCCGATAACGCGCATGCTATCTTGAAGCTCCCAGATCGCAGGCTAGGATACGGCGGTGGTACTCTCGGAGATCGACTGCGAGGAGCCGTGCAATATATACAGGCTGGCGTAGCGCGCAACTGGTACGAGCACGTATGCGTGGTGTCAAGAATCGCCTAGGCGCGAAGTTTTGGGAGGATTAGATGTGGGAGGTCTCCGCTTGGGGTTATAAGTTGTTGAACTTAGGACAAAACCTCCTGCATATCGACTTTTGCGTCGACTGCAAGGCCTGTACACTCCCCGTCTTTTTGGTGTCGTTCCTTACCATGCTCCACGCCTTGAGCGTGTCAGAGGATCCTCCTCGTGCTCATGCAGCACCCGAGATTCCACAGCGGCAGTATCTCGTTCCTTTGTCAACCCCGTCTCGCCCTCACCCCTAGCACATATCTCACTACCAGCTTCAGAGCCGAAACCGGGATGACCACGGGCGTCGTCAACACCTTCCGACCCAAACGCGCCCCTTGCTGCCCTGTGCTCGGGCGTTATAAAGGCAGGGACACAATGCATGCGACAAAAGAGCAGGGGTGCCACTGCCTGGAGTGGAACAGTTCGGTTATCAGCATTCGAAAAAAAAAAGGAGCTTCTTCACCCCCCATGGATCCTATACTCGAAGGATAGCCGTCCAAGCGCCAGAGTGGGTCGAATTTACAGGTACAAATTTGCCCGTCTCGTCGCTCGTATATGCATTCTCTGCCTGGCCTCAGATTACATCCCTTTGTGTCTCCATCCAGACACCCACCGGAGCACGTGGCTCCCTTGCACCGTGACAATGTCCATTAAGCGGCAGGCAACCATTGACGCGCAAGTGCACCTCCGACTATCATCTCTACCGCCTGCTTCGTTGTCTGGCACGACACGCAAGACTTTTACCTCGAGTGGACTGTCGTTTAGTTGACGCTGAATTTCAGTTCTGATGTACGATAACTTGCCGATTTCCTTTAAATACTCGTGTTTAAAGTTTTGCTATACAGCGGTGACGAACCACATCTACCGGAACGACCATCCACCTTCAATTCCAAGCACAAGGTTGCAATGATTTTGGATCTCTCGCCGTCACAGTGGTGAAGCCCTTCGAGCCACTCACATCTGCAGTTGTTCTAAACGACTCTCCGATAACAAGCATGATGTCTTGAAGCTCCCAGATCGCAAGTCAGGATACGGCGGTGGTACCCTCAAAGATCGACTGCAAGGAGCCATGCATGATATGCTGGCGTAGCGCCCTGGTTCGAGCGCGTACGCGTGGTGTCGAGAACGGCCTAGGCATGAAGTTTTGGGGATTGGATGCGGGAGGTCACATCGACTTTTGCATCGACCGCAAGGCCGGTACATCCACCGTCTTTTTGGTGCCATTCCTTACCATGCTCCATGCCTTGAGCGTGTCAGAAAATCCTCCTCATGCTCATTCAGCTCCAGAGATCCCACGGCAGCGGTATCTTGCTCCTTTGTCAACCCCCGTCTCACCCTCACCCTCAGCACGAATCTCACCACCAGCTTCGGAGCCGAAACTGGGACCACCACCGGCGTTGTCAATACCTCCCGACCCAAACCCGCCTCTTGATGCCCTGTGCTCGGGCGCGACAAAGGCAGGAAGGCGATGCGATGCACGCGATAAAAGAGCAGGGGAGCCACTGCCTGGAGTACAACGGTTCTGTTAGTAGCATTCGAAAGAGCTTCTTGGCCCCACAGGACCCTACACTCGAAGGAAGGGCGCTCAAGCGCGAGAGTGGGTCGAATTTGCAGGTACACATTTACCCGCCTCGCTGCGCGTATCTGTATTCTTTGCCTGACTTCGGATTATATCCCTTCCTATCTCCATCCAGATGCCCAAGTGACTTTACGCGTCGAGATGGACAAAGCGCGTGCTCAGCCCGATGTCAGGGGTATATCTATACATCGGGGACCTCGACGATAGTCAGACTCTCCAGCTCAAAGTCGGGTGTGTAGTTGATGTCGTGAGGCAGCTGAACGAGTGGGGTGGGCAGTGTGGTTCGGAGAAACAGACCCTGAGAGGTTTCTATTGTCGTTCCGCGGGAGATGACAGAGACAAGAGTTCCTTGGTGAAAGGATGCCTTATCCTTCCGGAGGGCAGAAACGAGGATGTGTGGTGTCACCGATCGGACGAGCTGATCATCGGGGGTTAATCGAGTCAGGCTGACGACAGGTTTAGAGCGGCCGATACGCCTCGAGTTGACGGACCTAGTGATGAATATGGCATACCTCCAGCCAAGCTGGAAATCGTTTTCGAAAGGGAAGAAGAAGGGGCGGGCTAAGCACAAGGCGGGCCCTTGAGCTAGCACTGGAACCGTCCTGATTCCCGTTGCCTCTCAAGAAGAGAGGTGGACGCATAGGGAAGGGGAATGGGTCAAGGTCGGCCATGTAAGGACTGTGAGTGTGTTTGGATTATCTTTCACGAAGAGATTTTGATTGTACCCAGGTGGGACTATACATTAAGATATATTCGAAATTCAGCGTATCTTATCGGGTCCTATCAAGGAAGGGAGTGAAATCGTGTCGTGAAAAGGTTCTTGAAGACTGGGGAGCCTTCGTGTGAACGTTCGTGTAAGGTTTCGTGCCAACTGTTCTGTTATATGGTTGGTTGCAATTTCTATTGCTGTAGCCTCAAATAACGATTCTCTGTATCTTTGCTCCACAGAATATCTGGAACATTCGATCTACTGGCATCAATGCATCATGTTCTGAATCCATCGAGTGCCAGTCACAGTCAGGCTCAATATAGAAAACCACGGTTACAGGTCTATCTCGGGGCCCCTCTATCTGTCTCTAGCTGCGCGCTATCATCGTCAGTGGCAGGAAAGGCAAGTATTGTAGTGAGGGTTATTTACTATATGCACAAAGATCTAGTAGATACGGTGGTCAAGCACTTCAAACGAACATTTTCTTATCGCACCATCCTTCTGGTTCAGCGGCTCCCTAATAACCAAATGTCCATATTAAAGCTAGCCGATCGCAGACAGCAACAGCGATGAAGACGACGGGATGGATACTACGGTATTTACATCGAGTACCGTACCCAATGGATCTCGACAACAGCCCGGGGTATGGGAATTGGATGGTGGAGATCTGCACTGGGATTGGAAAAGTGTCCAGCTCGAGACAGAGCTTGCTCGTTCTGATTTTCTTGTCAGCCTCAAGCAGCCAAAGGCGGGAGATACGGCGCACGGTTGTCAGTGCTAACGACATTTGCTTCAGCGGCACAAAGAATCTTGCTCGATTCATGGAGGTGTCGACGGAGGCATCACCGACGGGTCGATCTTGCTGCAGCCTTGGATATCCATCTAACACATTGGCTATCTCCCAGGTGCCAGATACCGTTGCTGGAGTTAAATTTGGTATGAATTACTGTGGAGAGAGACATAGCCTTGCAACCACTAGCATATAGACTGAGTCTGCAAATTTCGATTTGGTAGGGCCTCGTGGGACGGGAAAAAATAGGGATTGGCTCGTCGGACTTGATCATAAGACAAAACGGTAGAGACGAACATTGTCTGAGGGTCGGAGAGCAAGGAATGGGTTGAAATTCGAATAGGTTGTGGTTGGGTCAGTGATAATTGCGGTTGCGACGGGGAAGGATCTTGTGAGGGTGTTCCTTTTGGCGAAAGTCGGATAGTAAAGCACCATGAAGAAAGTAAGTGGAATCGCCTCAATATTTCGATACAGGATTTCCGACTGGCGCTAGATACCATCACTACCGGCAACTTCTTTTCTAGTCTGCAGGGGAGATTACTTTCCTCGACATGCCGTCTTGATCCTGAATGCACGAGGTGGGTGATGGCCGTGTTTGACACATAGCATGGAGGGTCAGCACATCGTTCTTTCTAACGCCCACCATGTCCACAGCATCAGACCCCCTCGCCGAGAATTCTGGAGGACCAGTGGTCACCGAACAAGAAACCACGAGTGTCGAAGCTATGGAAAGCCTTGCCGAGGAAGACGATGTCGCTGCTCCAGTACAACCATATGCAGAATATGTTGATCCTGTGCAGTCGAGGAAGAGATTTGGACTGAGAGGGTCTGCTCCTTACCAGCCTCCCAAAGGTAAATTACAACTTTTTGTTGACAGAATCGTTCTCATCGAAGGTCATCAGGCAACGATCTTTTCAACTATGAAGAACAGTATCCAGAAGATGCACATGGTGAAGAGACGGGACCGAATGCTAGGGTTTTCCGGACCTATGTTAGTGAGCGCGCAATACATGACACGAATATGGTTGAAGAGGCGAAAGATGGTGTCGACCTGCTTCTCGTTTTTGTATGTTGTCAATGTTTTAGTTTTCCCTGTGCTCATTCAGCTATACCAGGCGGGTCTGTTCTCGGCCGTGGTCACTACTTTTGTCGCACAAACATCTCAGAGTCTCCAGGCAGACTACACGGAGATGTCCGCTAATCTGCTCTTCGAGATGATCAATATACAGCGGGCTATTGCAAGCGGCGCCTCCTTGGACACCGTCGTTCCTTCCCCCCTTAACCCCAATATCACTTTCATTGCATCGACAACCAGTGTGTGGGTAAATGGACTGTGGTTCACCAGTCTTGCACTCAGCCTGACGACAGCACTCGTCTCGGTTCTGGTCAAGCAATGGCTCCACCACTACATGACTCTACCATCTGGAACACCCCGTGAACGTTGCCTTCTGCGACAGTTCCGATTCTCAGGACTGCAGAAATGGCGTGTTCTGATTATCATTAGCCTACTCCCTGTTCTTATGCACACCGCTCTCGCTATCTTCTTTGTTGGTCTTGTGATCTTCCTTGGTCCACTGCGAGAGGCCATTGCATGGGCTGTTGGTGTGATCACAGTTGTTGCATATATGGCCTACTTGACAGCACACATTCTTCCCCTCTTTTTCCCCCAGTGTCCCTACCGGACGTCACTGTGTGACCTTCTCCACATCCTGTACGGTCGTGTGATGCAGTACGCTATACATATTCTCAAGTGTTGTAGAGTCCGCAGAGCTGGTTTCTATGCTTCACAATGGAAGGACTTGAAATCACTGGAGTCAGATGCGGTACAATCAATATCGGGGGAATTATTGATTGAGGCCCTACACGAACTCTTTTCCATGTCATCGAACCCTACCATCCAGAGTATTGTCCTCCAAGCTATTGGTAGTTTGCATCCAGCATGGCAGAGCAAGGTTGAATCGCTGTTCAGTGATGTTGGCTTGTTATTATGGCAGTCATGTGTAGATTGCCTTGCTAGCCCATCACTGATGTCCCGGAAACCCCTGCCTGACCTAGAGCCAAAGCTTGAGCGATTACTACGCTGTAAGCTATTTCTCTCTGACAAAAGCTACCTTCCCATCGACCTTCTTCAGACTGAGGATGTCGGAACTGCACCTGGCGTGAAGGCCGTGATAGATCGATATAGAGGAGACTATCTGTTTATGAAAGAGGTTGCAAGCAACGCAGCTCTGGCATTCTCTCATTCCTCCGAGCATGAATATTGGGTTTTCCATCCTTTGGTCTGGATCGACCTCATTATGAATGCGGCAGAGAATGGTGTCTTCTCTCCCATTGATACCCGCACTCAAGATCCCTTTGCAATAGATATATGCTGTGCAGTTATTCACACATTTTGGTGGTGTTCAGAGAATAAAGGTGCCACAACAAACATGTTCCAACCAAGTGCTTCAGCTATCCCATTCCCTGATGCATTTCGCGACTATCTACATTCAGACATGATAGGCTATGTCCTGGAAATGTTTGCTATGTATGTGCATCCCTTGAATGTCGCCTCCATTGAACCATCTCTGCGAATTCTTCTGATTTTTGCTGAATTTCTTATATCCAGGCTTCCGTTGGGACGACAAGTAGATCTGACTGCAGTGGAGTTACCCACCCTCGCCATAGCATTTCAATTAATTTGGAATCACAGCTCATATCGTTTTGCTGACGCAGATTGTGCTGTCTTTGATGTCCTTGGTCGCTTTATCATGCATAACCTGAAATTTATCCCTATCAAAGAAGCCAGTGGTCTGTATGCCCTGGCCTTGGGAATTCAGTCTAATGTGGCTCATACACCATATCATTTCTCACTATCCGAAACGTCTTTGGAGGCGGTAGTCAATCTCATTTTTGACTGTTACAACTCCCATGACTACATCTCAATGTGTGCAGGTCAAATCATAGCAGGCTGTCTTCACAACAGCAACCCAAAAATGCTTAATGTCTTCCGTACCACACAATGCTTGGAGTACTTTGGACGCCATGGTTGTTGCCCATGGTTGCTAGAAATCATCGAAGGCTATCTTTCCATATTTGCCAAACACCACCCAGATTCTCGTATTGAACCTTCAGTAGCAATCGAACACTACCCAGATTTTTGTATTAAACCTTCGGTAGTGGTTGAACACATCGAGTATCTCCACACACCTGTCATCCTGTTCAATGTTTGCTCCATCCTTGCCATCGGTCCTGACGATTTCCGTGAGGAAGATTGCAGAAAGCGAATTAAACAGAATATCTTATCACTCGTTCGAATCCAGCGGGATGCTCCTGCATGGGATGACTGCCGCTCCAGGCTCGGACAATTGCTTGAAGAAGATGGCATGGGCTTTTTCCATCGGCAGACTCGTATTGATGGAATCAAACAAGCCTCATTGTCAGCCGAAAAAATAGCGGATCAAAGAAGATATATTCGTTTCGCCATCGAGACCTTGGATGCGTTTTTCTCGGGCACGTTGGATGATGAACCTGTAAGTGTCAAATTACCACTGTAGTTATTGGAATATATACTTAGTAGAACTAGGAAAATGCCCTCAGTGACCATCTTGTAGCGATTCCAGATGTTTCATCGATTTCTCAACCTCGGGCAACCTGGCGCGGTCACTTGCATCGGTTCTCACCTTGGAATGGTCAGCGAGAGGCGAGCGACCATGATGTTGTGGACAGCGTTTGATTTCATCAACAAGCTTAATTTTTCGGTAAGGATGGATGGATTAATGGCGTCGCAGCGAAGGATAGGCTAGGTGATCGCAATAGGATAGCGAAAAATGTCCGCAAAGATCTGTAGCAAGTATAGTCGGATGTTGTAGCCAGCACTTGTAATACTCGTACTTGGGTAAATAGTCCAATAATTCATTGTATAAAGAAACCACGCGTCGATCGGTTCCTGCCCCTAACCATTCCTTTCAACGACGACCACCACTCGTCGCGACACCGGCACGAGGAGGATGAAATCTCATTACCCGACGGTGCTCCTCACCAGAACCGTGCCGGCGTCCGTACCAAGAGATTCTTCAAATCCAAGCTTACTGAAACCCGGCATGATTCGTACATTAAAAAAAGCAAAGCCGATCGGCACCCAGTGACCCGGGACTCGTATGTAATGATAATGACCTTCCCCAAAGGCCGTGTCTTACCACCCCATGGACACGCTTAACACCTACGCCCTCGACGCCGGCCTCGCTGCCCTCCCGCCCCACCTCCCCACGCTCCTCGTCTCCCTCGTGTTCTTCACGTTCGTGCACCTCGTCGTCGCACCGTTTGCGAGCCATGCTTTCTTCCCCGAGACGTATGGTAAGATGGGACGGAGGGCGAGGAATAATTGGTGTGTCCTGTTTTGTTGGCTGGTTGGTTGGTTGGTGGGAATGTTCTGATGTGCGGGTGCAGGTGCATACACGTCGTGTCGCAAGTACACGTCTCACTGGTCATACCGCTCGCACTAGGATGTCTGAACCTTGAAGAGCTGGACCGGGATCGTGCATTTGGGTGGGAAGAGGATAGGGTGGGGCGGTTGATTGCTATCTCCAGTGGGTGAGTCTCGCTGGTCACGGATGCAAGAACAGAAGATTCTGAGCTAGGCGGGCAGGTATTTTATCTGGGACACCGTCGATGCAATCGTCAACTTTGTCGATATTGGGTTTGTCATGCACGGCCTAGCGTGTCTGGCTATTTATCTTGGGTCGTTTGTACGTCTCTCTGTTCGTGTTTGTCGTCTCGCCCTTGCTGAATTTCCTGTAGAAACCATTCTTGGCATACTATGCAGCACGGTGTCTTCTCTGGGAAGCGTACGTCGTTCTATCAGTCTCTCGCCTTTCTCGTTTCACGCCCTTCCCTTGCAGGAGCACGTTCTTCCTCAACATCCACTGGTTCCTCGACAAGACCAACCGCACCGGTAGCACCTTCCAGCTCATCAACGGTCTCTTCCTCCTCGTCACGTTCTTCGTAGTGCGGCTCGTCTATGGAGGGATGTATGTCGTACGTGTTTTACGCGTCTTTCTCTTGGCACTTGGCGTTAATCCTCGATCGGCACTAGTCATATCAATTTGCATATACGCTATACCAAGTACGGCATGAAGTGCCGTTGGCTTATATCTTTATTTATGGAGGAGGGAACGTCGTGTTGCAGGGTTTGAACTGGTTGTGGTGCGTGGAGATGCGTCTCTTTTCTGGTTGTGTGCTGATGCTGGGGTAGGTTCGGGAAGATGATTGAGGCTATTCGAAAGCGGTTCTCTGGGGATGCTGCAGTCAAGGCTCCTATGAGTAATGGGACGGCGCCAAAGTAGAATGCACGCTTGAGGAACAATTTACTACGCAATAGACATGTTTTGGGAAGGTTACCGCGTCTATGAGAAGTTTGTGAAGACCTATGGGGAATTACGACGACACCAAGGAAGTTGTCAAGGTTTGGCTCTCGTGGTGTGCTGGTACGTCCTCGGCCCTCCTTCCAAGCGAGAAGAGACGATGTATTCGTCATACTGGAGGGTCCACACAATTCAAAGTTGCGCCGAAACTGTTGACACGATAGCTGATATGTTCGACGCGTCAATGTAGCGCACAATACATAGGCCGGGACGTGAGCATGCCTTGTGTGATCTGATTAATAGGTAGCAGCAGCACTACCGCTCCGCTTTAATGGAATGGAAGGGCTTGTATTTTCAGATGGACAAGATAACGACTCTCCGCCGAAGCTAAGCACTCTAACAGGAAAGGAGTAGAGTGTGACGTTCGCTGTTTGACTTCTGTAAGCTAAAAAAACTTTCTTCTTTTGCACGTCTAGCGCTCTTTTTTGTCTTCAGCCTTTTCGCGCGCACTGTGCACTGCGCAGCCGTACTTTGAAAAAAAAGATCAAAAATTAGGCACCGTGGTCTATGAAAACGGTTGTAACGTTTAGGAACATGGGGGCACCCGGGATTGAACCGGGGACCTCCAGAAGTAAGTACGATGTTCACTTCAGTCTGTTGCTCTCCCAGCTGAGCTATGCCCCCATAATTGTGGCTATTTATATTGCCTTCACATTATTGGAGACGAAATAAGCCTTGGGATCTACGGCGAGTATAGATTTAATTAACGTGGGCGTTGACTGGAAGGTTTCTGGAGTCAGTAGATTGGAAGAGTAACAGAGTCAGAGTGGCGGGTTTTGGTACACAGGAAGGGATGCCGTGTCGTTCGGAGATAGCCTAATAACAATGCGGTAGAATGTTTTGGAAACAAATAGGAATATCGTCGGGACAGTCGTTTTCTTATATGCCTAACAACATCCTAGCTTCGCGCAGTATGGAATGGGAACGTCGCTGTTACTTTGATACGCCCCGGGGATATCGGTAAAGGGTGTGGTGCCGAATGAATGCGGTGGGTGCTGCTTAGATGGTGGGTGAGCAGCCGACTGAGGCCTAGTTCAATCCTGGAGGCCCCGCGATATGGTATATGCCCCTGACAAGGTCCTAATACGCGAAAAACCCAAGTCGAGAGGTAGAAAGTCAATCCAGAGTTTCATTTTATATCGTATTCGAGTCTGCGAAATAGTAATCATATCTCCCTCAGAAATTGGCGGACCTGGTGTTCCCTCAGTGCGCCGGTGAACGTCTTGACGGCTTTGCCTCCTTGGAAAGCGACGACTGTCGGGAGTGCGCGGACCTGGACTCCATGGTTGACACGAAGATATACCATGACAAACAGTGAACGCACCTTAAATCGCTGAGCAAGCTCTCTTCCCTCTTCGGTATCACTGTTGATGGTGACGAGATCTAATGGTTGGCGGGACGCGGTCTCGGTAGCGGGGTCGTCGGTGAGTTGTTCAAGGATGGGAGAGAGGACCTTGCATGGCTGACACCAGCTGCGAAACATGAGCTTATGAGTATGGCTAGACGACTCTGCTTACTCTGCGTAAAAATCAACGAGAACGATGCGTCCTTCCGCTGTGGTCACTTTTTTAAAGGTCTACGGATGATATTAGGTAGGTACAAACTATGAAGGGACTAGACAGACGTGAAAGTCGGCATCAAGGTAGTGGTCGAAGCGGTGCGGCGTCGATGAAAAGCAGCGGCGTGAGAGACGAGACGCGAAGGACCTGAGCGTGAGCGAAGCCATGGCGGTGGAAAAGTGAGAAGTGATGTCATCGCCCTCGCCGGGTTAGCCGATACCATCACCATCATCACCAGGGAACCTCCATATAAATGCGAAAAAAGATGCGCGTCCCTCGTCCTTGTTCTTTCGTTCATTATGTTTTTCATTCTCTTTGCTGTCCTGGTGTCAGCCGTCTTTGTTTCTGCAGCGGACCATTTGGTAACCGTCGGTGACGGAGGAGTGAGTTTTCGCTTTGCCTCTGCTGATCTGGTTCGGTTCTCACGATGTTTTGACAGTCGCTGGCGTTCAACCCAACAAAGTGAGCAGGCCTGTCATTTTGTGTCTGTGCCATCTGATCTCGTCTGTAGCGTGACCGCCCTCGAAGGGGACACTGTCACCTTTTCATTGTACGTCCTCCTCCTCTCCCATCAGCGCCCTGTCTCACGCCTTTCCCAGTCGCTCCAAGAACCACGTGCGTCGCCGCAGCACCTCTCCCTCTCCCAGTTAACCCTCTTCCCAGTCTGCGACGCAGTCCACGTTCGCCGCCCCATGCAACAAATCCGGCATCGACTCCGGCTTTGTCCCCATCTCCACCAACAGCACCCAGTTCGGCCAATGGACGTTCACCGTCGACAACACAGCCCCGCTCTGGTTCTTCTGTGCACAGACGGGGCATTGCGAAGCGGGGATGGTCTTTGCGGTTAATACCACGCCGGAGAAGAGTTTTCAGGCGTTTTTGGCTACCGCACAAGGAAATGGGACAGCCAATGGGACCAATGGGACGGCGAGTTCGAGTACGGGCGTCGCCTCCACTGTCGCTGCGTCGGGGGTGGTATCAAGTGCTAGTGCGGGTGCCTCAGCTGCTGCTTCTAGTAGCGCCGCCTCTGGTACTGCCAATGTTAATACCGCCAGCAACGGCGCCGCGCCGAGTCTGTGCATACATACCATCACATTCTCTATCGTGGCTTTGGTTTTCGGTGTTCTACTTTAGACAATTGTACAGGAATACAATTTGACGCGTTGTTGACTCTCAAAGATGCGGCATCCATAGCAGACGCTGGTCCATTTTCAATGGCCTAAAGCCGGGACCTGAAATGGTTTCAATTTCCACCGGACTTTGGACTGAACAAGTTGCTCTAGCTTTCGTGTTGTTACCTGCTATGATAATACACCGATATTAAACTTCCACTATTATCTTCAGAATACACATTGTATTCTATGCATATTCTACACATATTCTGATGAGACTCGTGGGGACTTGGTCGAGAATTTCTCCAACAAGACGATATTGCTACTCCGAGCTCCGCGGTCTTTGTTACATCACAATTTCTGACCGCCAACCATGACGTCATCAGATTCTAACTTTTGTTCTCAACCACCAGCACAAGCCGCGTCGCGCAAAGCATCGGAGCCTTCGGCGGCAGTAGCAGTTGAGCAAGAAGAAGCAGAGCGTGTATCATTCGGGGACCTCAATTCTGTGGTATGTGGTATTTGGATTACTTAGATGAGAGCTGGATATATGCTAGCAGTCGAGGGTACATGTAAGCGGACGATTGGTGAGAAGATTCAGAATCTGCTGTGTATCAGGGCACTCTCCTCATGTTTCGAGATCTCTAACCTCTTGCAGGTCGTCATCGGTCGATAATGTGTCATTCACAGTGAGTCAATGCTGGGGTCTGCACAAATGTTAAACTCATAGCATGCTTATTAGTCCTAGCGCTCATCTTTGAAGACTAACGGTCCCCGGTACACTAGTACCAACGCTCCTTCAAGTTTGAACCCGAAGGGCCCATTGTACTGTAGGACCGGATCTCCTGTAGCTGTCTGTCGTGTTGGCGAGATGACTTGGTATGGCAATTCCCTTTCGCTTCTCGTTTCTTATTGTTTCCTCCAGTGCAGGGGACTGAAGCTGAAGTGCTGATGTCTCGGAAGTCATTTCAATTCAGCTTCACTTTTAACTTTTTACGCTTTCGGTTCTCCCGCTGGAAAACGAAAAGTACCTCAGGTCTAAGCTTTATATCAATCAAGGCTGTTCTGATACATGAAAATGCGAAGATCAGAAAGCTGTTATGCTCTGAATCGGCTGGCGCTATACTCTTTAGATGCCTCCAAACTCTTGGGCCTGCTTACTCGGTGCATTTACAAGGAGAAGCACGCTATAAATGGACTATATCACCTCTCGTCACTCATGACAGCGGGCATAGAGTGACTGATTGCAATCATGCGTTCTTTCATTATTCGCTGGACTGCCTTGGACGTCGTCTCATGAAAACGATTTCAATCTACAAGGTCGAACTGGTAGATTTCATGTGCTGGAGCTCTGCGTACTATAGATCAGTTACCACGAGGTGAGATAACAAAGTGATTTGGTTTACAGCACGCTCCGTGCGGCGCATCAACGCGCTGTTGAAGTGCTGTGATCCCACCGCCTGCAAGCTGTTGTGCCATGAGTTCCTAATCAAATGCAGCGGTATTCTACGTGAACGAATACATTTCATTGTTTTCTAGAAAGCATGTGACTTTGATTCGGCTGTTACGCTACACCTCACTGCTGTTAAATTCATATAGGCATATGGAAAGGCGATGTTGTGACACTGCAGAAGGAGATTATCTTGATGTTCTCTGATGATATCGGGACCGGGATGGTGAGATTCTTCGGACGACCGAGTATAAGAGCTTAGGCGCCCAGGGACTACTCTTTCACAGCTCCCACAAGCACCGTCCTTGGGCACTTTCGAAGGCTTTCATCGACGGGTGATGGCCCACCAGCCTAAGTGGGGGGATCCTCCCTCTCAACACACCTGGGATCAATCAGGTCCGGAATCCGAATCGAGTAATTCACCACGCGCTCAAGCCGCCTTCTCTTGCTATTGCTCGGATGCGTCTACCGCTGACCCCGGTACCAAAATGGGTACAATCGTCAAGATGCCGCCGGATTACCACAAAGTTTCTTTGACCACTAGAGACTGGTCACTGGAAGGTCTCTTGAAAAAAGGGAAACGATTCTTTCCGGTACCTCGAGTTTCTGCGGCCGGTAGCCAGTCCGAGCGCTTGCAAGAACCGTTATTGCAATATGACAAAGATACAATACCCTTGGTTGTTGAGGGCTGGCATAAGCACCCTGACTGGCTGGAGTCAAAGTTCAATCTCGAATGGCTCAAAGAGTACGGCCTGGAAGGTGAGTAGTACATCTCTCCATCTTTGACGCGTCTAATGGCAATATGTAGATTTTTCTGTCCGTAATATTCACGATTGGTCGGACCATACTGTTTCTTTAGAGCAATTCATGAAACAGTGTCGCTCAGCGTCGCGTTTTGTTGCACCAGGAGGTTCGCTCACATTGCACTTGTTTTCTATTGTGTCTTACGAGCGCTATGCCAGAGACAGTCAGGTGGTACGGAAAGGATGCCGAATGTCCAGACGATTGGGACGAATGGTTGTACAATTCTGGAGTCGTTCCACCTGATCTCCTCCCAGACTATTCGCGACATTATAAGTTGACAAAGCTACCAACCTATGTTAGTATCCCCCCCCCAAGTCTATGCGCACAGTTCTCAAGCCCGATAGGCCCCTTGGGAAACCTTAAAGTGTCACTTTGGTATAGGCGAAACATTCACGCCGTGTCACAAGGATCTGTGTGCTTCCTCAGGACACGATCTTATGTGTTACACTGAGAATGATGGTTCTTCTTTCTGGTTTATGACCAAAGGCTCCGATACTCTGGACGTGGCGGAATACTTTCACGACCTTGAACAAGAACTGGATCACGAGATGCATGTCATCACTATCGAGGAGCTCGCCAGGGCACCATTTGACGTTTACATAACTCAACAGAAATTGGGCGATCTGGTCTTGGTGCCTCCGAGAAGCTGTCATCAGGTCGTCAACTACGGCGGAATAACAGTCAGAACATCATGGTCCAGAATGACCCTCGAGAGTTTTGCGATCGCTCTTCATCATGAGCTGCCCATGTATCAAAGGTAAAACAGTTTTACAATGTCAGATGTTCAGTAACTGCAGCTGGTATAGGGTATGCCGGCGCGAGACATACCGCGTCAAGTCGACAATATACGATTCTCTCAATCGATGTCGCACGTGGCTTGAACGCCTCCTAAAGGGATTCGACAAATTGCAGGATATAGAAATCGCGGCAAACCTTCTTACAAAGTTATTGCCTCTTTTCGATTATATTCTGACGGACGAATGTCCACTACTAGAGAACATCCAGATTCCTACGATTCCATGCGACGAGGACGTTCATGTTATCTGCAACTTCTGTGGCGCCGACATATTTCAAAGCTTCTTCGAATGTCGTACTTGTGTACATTCAGGTTCTCAATCTTTCGCCAGTATGCCTCTTGGCAGCGGTTATGTACTTTGTTCTGCATGTTATTCCGAAGGACGAAGCTGTCGCTGCGAGACTATGGAGGCTGTGCAATGCCGGCCTTTCAAGGCCCTTGTTGAAGAACGACAGAGGACCATCAAAGCATTGAGGTTGTGTAAGACTGTAGAGCCCTCGCTACACTTCGAATTTGAACAGGAAAAGTTAGCTTTTCTCCTTCTTTCTTTGCATTGCGCTAACCGTGTTCAAGGCACTTGTTTTCAGATGACCGATCAGGAGCATTCCGAGCTGCTTGCATTTTGGCAGAGAGACGAAAACAAGCGGTATGTCCATAGTAGTCGTGAGCCGGCATTTTTTTCTTAATGTGTTAGCAGAGTTCTCGTACACACACGATCTCTGGCAATAGTTCTCACCCTGTCTCTTCAACCTGGGCTCTTTCTTGTGGAGCGTGCCATTCGGTCAAGTGCTATCTCCATCTTACCACAACTTTCCGCATGCATTCGGCGGAGGCCCTGTTAATACATGACAAAGGCGATTCATCTTATCACCGGAGGCATACTGTCCTCACGAAGACTTACGAAAGCAAGTTACCCGTTTTCCTTCGAGCTACTAAAGATGGGACATTCCCGGATGCAAGCATCAGATCTGTGTACAACGTGTCCACTTTTAATCGGTGCAAACCCGTGAATCCTACGTTTATGAAATTGGGGTGGTATGACAGACGTGCGGACATTATCATGGCGAGCTCTTGTTTAGTTCGCAGGACCATGATGATTACTTATACCTCACTCAGATAAACAATGACTCCACTGAAAGGGTAACTGATACATCCGAATGCAGCGAAGAGTCTCATTTGTCTTCGTTATCTCCGCACTCACATCCAGCGGCTAATCCACCGCCGATTCGTGGGACATTAAATCCATCTTCAAACGACGGATCTTCTTTGTCAAAGACCTGCAAGAACGACAAGCCGATGCAGTCTATGGAGCGCAAACACAACGTCCAACAGGAAGTTGCAGTCTGCAACTTCTGTGGCGCCAATATATCTCAAAGCTTCTTCGAATGTCGTACTTGTGTACCTTCAAGTTCTGAACCTTTGACCAGTGTAGTTCGTGGCAGTGGTTATGCACTCTGTTCTACATGTCTTTCCAAAGGACGAAGCTGTCGGTGCGGGACCATGGAGGCTGTACAATGCCGGCCTCCCAAGGCACTTGTTGAAAGACGACGGAAGCGGAAACATGGCGAAGAGCACCGGAAAGAGCAGGAGCGACTTGAGCAGCATCAAAGTTTCCGCAGCTGGGCTGCGATCAACCTCACTGATCTGCGCACCCAAATTCAGAGTCTACTTCGTGATATTACAGCTCCTTGGAGGTCCGTAGAGCTTATATCACCATCTGTGGAAATCGTGGTGATGGATATACTGCAGCAGGTACGTGAATTGTAGAGCGTTTGTTAACAATGACGGATGTAAGACGGAACTCATCATTTATCAGGAACTGGACGACCTGTCTTGTCCAGACGAGTATCGTCTTGCCTGCATGAAATGTCTTCAAGTGTTGAGCAGGACCCGGAACATTGTTCCCTCTTCCTTCTCCTGTCGAGATGTGACTATAGAAGGGACACATGCCATCTGGGGTGGGGGATTTTCTGCGAGAATTCACCCTCTTTATGCGGTCAATAAGCCTTACATTCGGCATTCTGACAGGACATTTGGAAAGGGCGTCTTCATGATACTCAGGTATGCTTGAAAGTCCTTCGGATATTCATTTCCGGAGAGGCTCGAGAGAAGGTTGTCCGAGTGAGCCATGCATATTACAAGCCTGGTTTTAGGATCCTAACCTGTCCCAGGATTTTTGCCGGGAAGCCCTTGTATGGAGGCAGCTTCGTCATCCTAATGTCCTTCCCTTTTTGGGAGTCAGCCAGGACCTTTTCGCCCCTAGTTACTGCTTGATATCTCCCTGGATGGTCAATGGAAACATTCTCTCATACCTTCAAGCACATCCTGATCACGATCGCCTTACATCGGTATGCTAAATATCATTTTTACATCCTATGAGTGACAGGGTCATCCTTCTTAGCTGGTCCAGGTTGCTGATGCCATGGAATATTTACACAATCTCGACCCTCCAATAACACATGCCGACATTCGCGGGGTGCGTTCACTGTGTATATCTTGTCGTGCTCTAAGATAGCTCGGTCATAGGCAAATATTCTTGTTGCTGATGATCGACGCTGCTGTCTGGCAGATTTTGGACTATCCTTGATTGCAGAATCACAGGCCTTTAATACCACATCTGGGATGAGGAGAGGAAGCCTCCGCTGGTTAGCCCCTGAGTATATACTTCCGGAACCGTTCGATCAATCCTACGTTACTGCTAGGGATACCTATGCTTATGGATGCACTGTCATTGAGGTAGGTCCAGCAGCCTCGCACTTCATATCGTCACAATCTCATGGTATTTAATACAGGTTTTTACTGGAAAAGCACCTTTCAGTGAAATCCAGAATGATCGTGTTTTTATGAGCGAAATCCTTGCCAGAAGAAGCTGCCCCCCGCTGAAAATACCCCCAGAAATTTTGCATCACGACGGATTAGAGTCACTCGTCGTAGAATGTCTCAGAACTTCAGCAAGTGAGCGACCAGATTCCAGAAGAATTTCATGGAGGATTCGTCGTTGAGTCACAGGTCAATCGCATCAAAAAGGAGCCTGAACGTGTAGATGGTTAAACTAAACAGGGGCTTTTCACATGGAGGGCTGCTGTCAATATCCGATGTCGAACGATAATATACCGATTCGAGAATGTGTGCGCGTATCCTAAATATTATGGAAAGTTATACACTATGCTTAGCAAAAGGCAGTGTCGACCGTGGCAATTGACAGAGGAGTGAATGCTCTCTGCTTCTGCTAGTCTGGTTCAGTTCTCACAATGTTTTGACAGGCGCTGGCGTTCAATCCAACAAAGTGAGCAGGCCTGTCATTCTGTGTCTGTGCCATCTGATCTCGTCTGTAGCGTGACACTGTCACCTTTTCATTGTACGTCCTCCTCCTCCCACCTAAGCACCTTCTCTTACGCCCTTCCCAGTCAGTCCAGGAACCACATGCATCGCCGTAGCACCTCTCCCTCTCCCAGCGAACCCTCCGCCCAGTCCGCGACGCAGTCAACGTTTGCCGCCCCGTGCAACAAATCCGGTATCGACTCAGGCTTTGTCCCCATCTCCACCAACAGCACCCAGTTCGGCCAATGGACGTTCACCGTCGACAATATGGCCCCGCTCTGGTTCTTCTGTGCACAGATGGGGCATTGCGAGGCGGGGATGGTCTTTGCGGTTAATACCACGCCGGAGAAGAGTTTTCAGGCGTTTTTGGCTACCGCACAAGGAAATGGGACAGCCAATAGGACTAATGGGACAGTGAGTTCGAGTACGGGCGTTTCTTCCACTGTCACCGCGTCGGGGGCGGTATCAGGTGCTAGCGCGGCTGCCTCCGCTACTGCTTCTAGTAGCGCCGCGTCTGGTACCGCTAATGTCAATACCGCCAGCAACGGCGCCGCGCCCAGTTTGCGCACACATACCATCACATTTTCTATCGTGGCTTTGGTTTTTGGTGTTCTACTTTAGGTATTTGTACAGGAATACAATTTGACGCGTTCTTTACTCCCAGTATGAATTGTATGCGATGTTCAAACCCAAGTACCCACATTGAACTAGCCATTCGTGCTGCCCTACCCAGGAGTGTTGGGATCATTACGTGCTGTTGTTATGCGAATGGGATAACAGCAGGAAGCGGACAAATATGGGGGTATAGCTCAGCTGGGAGAGCAACAGACTGAAGTCATAGATCTTCTGGAGGTCCCCGGTTCAATCCCGGGTGCCCCCATACTTCTCCAGGCCCTAACTGTGTTTTGACGGCTAAGGCTTTCGAATCGGAGATTCGGAATTCTGGAAAATAATCTCTTCCTTTGGAACAATTGAACCATTTTCATGTACTTTTTAACTAGGGTTGCACACTAAACCTCCAGGGGGGGGTTTTGATATCGTTTTGTACCCACCCTACCTGGGAAGTAGGCTCGTGGGTCATGACCAGCCACGCATCGCCATGTGGCCGGGTTTGTTGAAGTTCACTTATGATCATCGACGAAGATCGCCAATTTGAATTCTGTGACCTGTTTTGTTGAAACAAAAAGGCCAGATTTATTGTACTACCTACACTGAAGCTAATGAATGAAGTTCAAACCTCAATTTTCGTCAATCAAGCCTATCAGAAAACTCGATCAAGCCTCCCCTGTCACCCCATGACATATTGTCCTTGCAAGCTTGTCTAATTCTCTCAAAATCAAGGCAGCAGAACGGGACTTGGGACACTGACCACAATTTGGAGAAGATGGATGTAATGATCACTTTCGCTCTCAGACCGATAGGATGTATTGAATAAGTACATTGAATCGGTTACAAAACCAGATTCATGACAAGAGTGGGAGTATTAGTACATCCCCGTGGCCTCCGATCTACATCCTACAAACGCCCGTCACATCACCACGCAGCACCATACTTGGATTTCCGACCCCAAGGGGGCTGGAGGAGGCAGCGATCGCTGAGGGTATTGTTGCCTTCGCGCGGCTTGTTGAGCTCTCTCGTTTTGGTCTCGATTGACCTGCTCCTCGTACAATCGACGAGTTCGTTGGCATTCCACCTCTTGCTGCCTCCTCTGTTGGGTTACTTGCTCCAATCTCTGTTGTCCCTGCTCTGCCTGCCGGGCTCGCTCTTGTTCAGCCTGTTCCAGCCAGCGTCGTGCCAGTCTGCGTCGTTCCATGGCTTCTGCAGCAATCCTATCCTGTTCCCTTCTATTTCGAGTATACTCCTCTTGCTGTACCCGCCGCCGGGCTCGTTCTCGCTCAGCCTGTTCCAGCCTGTGTCGTTCCACAGCTTCTGCAGCAATCCTGTCCTGTTGCCCTATATTTTGATCATCTTGCTCTTGTGCAACGCGATGAGCTTCCACCTCGTTAAAAAGTCGAACTTGTTCAAAGTAATCGATGTCTTGAAAAGCATCCACATCTGGGTTTGGGGGTGGTGGTACGGCAGCCTGAGGTGGGGCCGGGACCGGATCGGGCTCGTTAGCATATATGCCTCCATGCATGGTACTCATGTGGTTGTAGATGTTGTCGGCGTCAAAAGCTCCCATACAACGCCAGCAAATATGAGCTCCGCATCTAGAAAAACTAGTTAGCTTCAACAACGAAATAAAAGGACTAAACACGAACGGGCACGTCATATGATTGCATCCTTCCGTCTTCTCTAGGAGGCGTGAGCACGTCGGGCATTTCTTGATACCACGTTGCTGCGAAAGCCAGGCCTCGCTCATTCGTTCTTGCTCCACGGGATTATTATGAATGCGAGCATCTTCACAGCTCAGTCTTTCATGTGAATCCTCGCCACATGAAGAACATATCTCGGAGAAGCAAGATGGACATCGTAAAGCAGACACCACTTCTGACTTGCGGTATATCTGCATACAATCTGGTGTCTTGCAGTACCTGAACTCCTGCGGATGTTTGTCAACATGCGTCGTGAAAACAGTTTCTAAGAGGTGATCAAAGGCAGTCGGTGGAAGGAACTTTTGAATGACAGGAATCGAGATGGGTGTTCCACAGGTTGATTCGTTCCCCATGCATACGAGTGGAAAAACTCCGGTTTGGGCGGCAGAGGTGAGGAAGTGTCGGATGCATCCTGTGCAGTAAACGTGTTCGCATACCAATTGAAATGGTGTCGAGACATCGTCGTAACATATTGGACACGTATGGGATCCGGGTGCGACGTTCACACTAACGGACTTGCGGGACTCGGTGATATGATTGTTAAGATGGAGTCGGACCTCCTCGCCTCCTCTTACCGTGATGGCCGCAGAACCAATATCTAGCGCCACATTGTCTTCGCCGAAGAGTTCTCTCATCGCTGCAAGACCGGTCCGTGCAAAGTATCCCACCGAGGGGCGTGGCAATGTTACAGTAAATTCCAGAGACGCAAGACGACCCAATTCTTCCATCACAACCGTTTTAGCTCCTTCCAAAGCCTTTGGCTCTCCATACAACTTGAGCGTCCGCTTTCGAGAATCTGAGCGTAAAAATGCGCCGGCGTCAGTGATCTTCTGTACTAGATGGGCCTGAGGATATGCGAGATGATCATGCCAGCCGTCGATCTTTTCACCAGCAGTTAAACTTTCGACGCGGACCTTGAGTGCACCGAGGGCGGCCTTAACCGTCCCCGATACTTGGATACGATAGTCCCCACCGTTGAGCTGACGAATAATGATATTACACGCTTTACGATCTTTGATGTTTCCTTGGAGCTCCTTCCAAAGGGTTTCTTGAGCACGATACTGTCCGGATGGTATGATAATGGTGTAAAGCGCTTGAGAAGCGATTCGAAGCCAAAATACGGAGTTACAAATGTAACTGAAACGTCGGTCGAGGAGAGTATCGTGAACCTTCTTTGCGTTATCCCATGTATTGAAACGGGTACGAATGGAAAGAATCCCAGCTTCGTTATCACCTCGGGAAGTAACGTCGAAAGACTCCGTTTCAGTGCCCTCTATCCGATTGATATGCAGCTGTAGACAGTGGATTGCTGAATCTATGTCGAAGCTAAGAGGTTTGAGAGGGCGAATTAAGTGGGACTGGGCGAAGTCAGTCACAATGGCAGGAAGGACAACATCAGGCAGGTTGCTAATCTTAATAGTGTTTGGTCGGAAGTTGGGCCAGACGTGCCCGGGGGGGACTTGGTTCATTTCCACCTTCACCCGCCGTCCGGCACATATACGACCGTCAAGCTCCCTCACCTTTGTGCGACAGGAAGGTATGTCGGGATATTCAACAACGTAACGGACGGACGGGGCGCGGCATGAAATCGTCAACGTGTTTTCATCCCTTGGCGTCAGGGCACCCATGGTACCAGGTGCATTAAACACCCCCACTTCGAATTCCAGTCTCTCGTCTCTGAATTCGAGGCCTTCAAGCCCAACCACTAATGACTGCGCAACATCAGCATTCGTGACAATATCTGCCTCTTGCTTCCTGTTTCTCCCAGACATCTCTTTAACAGATACGACGTGGAACTCAAACTTGTTAAGGCCCTGCTGAGTGAATAAGGCTGCGATCTCGTTTTCATGCGCATTACGGGGGATATTCTTCACACGGATTCTGCACGATTCGAAGCCTGTGATAGTGTTCTCGATGGCGAGGCCAGAGCTGAATGTTACAATGGAACCAGCGAGGACGACACGCTGTATAGTGACCTGGGCATCAGTTACACGATGCTGCTGGTCAGCGCGTCGTTGTTCCTCCTCTTGATGACATTGCTGCTCCTCTTGTCGACGCTGTTCTTCTTCTCCCCTCCGTCGAGCCTCTTCCCGCTGCTATCGAGCTGCTTCCTCTTTTCGGCGTTGCTCTTCCTCTCGTTGCCGTCGTTCCGCTTCTTGGACCTATACATATGACTTAGTGAGTGCAAGACCAACAAAATCATTTGCATACCTCAGGGTCATGAGCATACCAACATTTCTCCCCTCTAGCGCAGGATCCATGCTTCCACGAAAAGCATGGCTGTTCGCCTCTCTTTCTACGACGAGAACTTGACGCTTGCTGTCCACTTCTTTCTTTCCGCTGCCGCTCCTGGTAAGCTAAAGTGTCTGATGGAGGAACTTCTATCTCGTTGACCTCGATAATTAGTTTAGCTGATGTCGTGGTCGACCTTGAAAAGAAAAGGATACGTACTACATCGGCATCCGAGTCATAGGCGAAATTGCTCTGCTCTCCCCTATGCAACGCAGAGCATGATACTGTGTCCTTGGAATTACAATCTTCTGGTGTGCCGAGATCAGATTGAACATCAACATTGCGAACGATATGCTGATTGGAGTTATCATTCCCTTTCTTCCCTTTCTTGTTGGTACTATGAACTGTGTAGGGGGTTCCCTGTCACGAAGGCCTTGTAAGAGCGAAGCGATGGGAAAGCCACGTCAGTGAAGCGTACAGAAGTCCCACCAGGATGCTGGTATCTACAGCTAGCCCCGTACTTGCATTTTCCTCTAAGAAAATGGTGGCACACCGTAGAGTTTGTGGTAGACATGAGGGCGCTAAAACCATCGATTGTGAGGCACTGATACGAACACACATCAAAGAAGCTCAGCCGTCCACCGGCCACAACTGTGGAATGAGGAGCAGTGGTCCTACGCTCTGCACAAATACCTAGTTTTTTGCCGCAGCTTGCAGTGATTGTTGCGCCTTGGGGACATGTGTATCATGGTCGCAAGGGCAGGAAGGAAGTATGTAGTTCCGAAAAATGGATTTGATAGTCGGATCAGACAACGGCGGCGGGCCGGGCGCCTGTTGCGGAGTCGATATTACGGTCCCCGTTCCAAGGTCGTAAGAAATCGGGTATCTGCTTTTGCGTCTGTCGCGCCAAGCTTCGAACCGAGAGAGGTGGCGTAAAAGTCCGCGATATTTAGAAATTGGAACCCCTCTTTTTAATAAAGTCCGAGTCGGACGCGTCTGACGTTGAGCGCGAAGCCTTGAGTTTTCATTAAATTTGGGTAGTGGTCACTGTGATGTTCGTCTCACACTCTATGAAAACTCCCGCAAAGATCACTGACAGTGCATAAGACTCTAACACATGTAACAGAATTCAATGATATACCGACGAGAGTGCAAACCTCAACGATCCCAGATCAAGGCGGTCAGCAAACGCAATTAAACTTCTTCTGTCATCCGAGAGATATGGACATGAAAGGCCTGTTTATTTCTCTCGAAATCAAAATGCTGGAACAGTCTTCCAAGCAGGAGAACGGGACTATATTCGCTGATCTGGGAATGAGAAAGCGGTGGATATCCGGAAATCCAGGGAGTATATCCGGCGTGAATGAGAAGACATCGTACGGTCCTGCTTAAAGGTCGAGGATAGTACCACAAGTGATCCTGATCCAAAAGGGACTGCGTTTTTCGGGCCAAGATTCGTTCCTGTAGCCGACCTCGATGATGATACTAGACACGAACGCCGAGTCCGAAGCAAAAGTAGAAGACGTTTCCGATCCTGAAACTTGGACGGTATTTTGAGTGGGCCTATGCAAAGACAAAGTAGGAGAGATTGTACTTGAACCATCTGGCTCCTTCACCATCTTGTGATGACGTTCACCTGGACGAACGACACCGGAGGGGTGATGCACCCTAAGCAAGATGGAATGAGTAAGCAACTGCGAAGGTGAATTATGGAAGTCATACGCATCGTTGATATGACGGACTCAACTTGAAAATCGATCATTACCCCATAGAACTTGGCCATGATATCGACAAACCTTCGTCTCAGAGTGAGTGCTCATAATAATTTTCATAAGCCTGCCAGCCATGAACTGGTGAACAAGAGAGGGGTCCCCATATATGAGCACATATCCCTTCCCAAGGTCGTAAGAAATCGGGTATCTGCTTTACGTCTGTCGCTCCAAGCTTCGAATACAAACTGTCGAGTGCGCTGTGGAACGTTCCAAGGACCTTCTATTTGTATATCTTGATGCCGCTCGATAGTTTGCTGAAATACAGACGAGAATTGCTCGACTCCGTCCTTTATATCTGTTTCGAGAGCGGAAATTTCCCGTAGATCCGAGTCGAAATCCGAGTCCTCTGTGCCCGTAAGCAATGCTTCGACCTCGGCGTTGACTCCTATCCTTTGTTCTTCAACGTCCATCTCTTGGTATTCGTCCAACAAGAAAGCAGAGGTCGAGAACGGCGATCTAGAGACTAGGAATAAGTTAGCGAATCTACCTGAGAGATCAGACGACTCAGCGTCTCCTGGTACACCTCACCCGGTATATTCATGGCCCTGACCAAGGAGAGCCCTCAGGATTTCCGTAGCCTGCAGAGAGAGCCTAGGGCAACGTAGGTAGATGCATCTTGAGACAAGGATGAAATGCCAGGTGTTCTGAAGTTGTTGGGCCAGGGTGCTTGTGACGGGGAATGGAAGCGTAGTTCACAAAGACACGAGAGAATGAAAGTGAACAGACAGGGGCAGTTAAATTTTAGGAAATATGGTTAACAAGTACTACGAAGAAATATCTTCCTAAAATCATGTGCACACTCGCGGCCTTCCATTAATTGGGAACGCAGACCAAGTTTCCACACGCGTTGGTCTCACAGACTAATATAGGCGATTAAGAACAGTACATGGATGGAAGATCCTAACACTTACAGCCTTGAGACTGCTGGAAGGCACAGGAGTGTCCTACACCGTAGTTGTTAGACCCGTTGCACGCATCGACTACGATAATCAATGTGAGCAACACCTTGGATACGTATTTATAATTCCTACCAGCGTTGTCTGCAATGAGTGCAGCAGCGTTGACTTGTCCCGCGGATAGGAACACGGTCGTCAATGCGATCATGGCAATGGAAGCAACTTTGAACATCATTTTCGACAGAGGATGAGGAAGATTGTAACGGTCAACTGTGAGTGGTAAAGTCTGGAGACGAGGATGTTGGATAGAAGAAAGATCCTGTAGGCAATGTTTTATAGGCGGAGGACACTGCCAGTTCCAGAACTTTCTTGTGTTTTCAAATTTTCGTGTTTCGATAGACGGAGCTTTCACACCGAAGAGACCTGTTACAGAGAGGTTTCAAGGATAATCGTTGTACACGGGACATGGCCAAATGGACATGACTTGTATGAGTTGCGATGAGACGAGTAAATGCCACATCCTAGACTCCCAAAGAAGCCCACATAATTCAATGCCAGAGTCGTGGCGATGCGCAGGGACTGATCTCTTTCTGTGTAATTGGAATTTTGAACAATGTTGGTTAACAATCTGCTTGGAGAGATCAGCGCTGGAAAGACTCGTTGCATCGCAGTGGACAGCAGTTACGCAACTACGTACTTGGAGACGTTAAGCTGATGCGACCTTGCCGCACAGGTTACCGTCGGATATTGATAACTATTTGTGATGATGATTACCAGCTACTTGTCAAAGCTATGCAAAAGGTCATGACGTGGCTTTCTTAGAGCAGTAAACGGGTGGATTCTAATCTTAATTACCTCCAATAAACAGTTACTGACGATCATGATAAAAAGCCAGTCCTACTTACCAAGTTGGAATTTTAAAAAATCTCTTCAAGTCCATGATGAGCACAGTCGTCTGCTGCAGCATTCTAGCCTAGAGAAGGCCATCGTTCCGTAATACCTGAAACAATATATCAATAGCTGACTCTGGGTCCGGGACTCCAACACGCTCCAACATACCTGCCCCGTTTGACAAATGGCGCCCACATACTCTCTGATACCTTCAACGAATTTACTTCGAAAGGAGCCATGCGCTCAGTGCGGCGCCACTGAAATCTGATATTGAGACTAATTATGACTCACCGTTGGGTCAACGCCTCACCGTCGGGATAGGGAACAGAACAGATGTTTTGAGGTGTATGTTACTCTTGAAACATATATGCAAGCGACTCCGTTCTTTCGCATTTGGGACTCGGTAAAGCATCGGATGTATAGCTCGCCTATAAAAGCCAGTCAGCTTTAGAGCATACCATCCAACAACCACATTTGCACAGTTCTAACCACCACCAAGCATACCATCTACCCACATATAAAAATGATGTTCCAAACCAAGTTGACTGCCATGGCATTGGCTGCCGTGTTCCTCTTCGCAGGACAGGCGAACGCCATCGCGGCTAACCCTGGTATGAATCCAACTCCCTCAGTCGTGACTATGACCATCTTTGCTGACCGTGATGTCTTCAGTCGACGCGTGCAACGGTTCGAACCATTACTCTGTCGGGCACTCTTGTGCGTTCCAAGACTCTCAAGGCAGTAAGTGGCGACTTTGAATACGTACCTTCTAAAGCTCACTGCTTCGCAGCCTGTCAAAACAACAATTGCGGCGTGCTTGTTTGTGTCCCCAACTGAGGCGGCAGCGTCACCGAATATGGCTGAGAGCTGAATGGTAGTACAAGTAGCTCATTGGTGTAGTTTTCACGAATTCCATGCATGGTCTTCAGACTGCTTCAAACCTATCGTAACATTATCGCAGTTGAAGACGACAAGACCGTAGAATTACAAATGGATGGCAAGGAACTAAAAAAGAATTAACCAGGAAAATAGCGATTAGCATTGAGTCCTTACGCAAGCGAATACTTACTATGTGGGTCACTGGACGTGTTGGTAAAGAGGTCTGAGGCGAAGAGGTGGATATACGGACCATATCGACGAATGGGAGCGGACCAGCCAGAGAAGGCCCCCCCTACCGAGTCACTGGGGGTGCTTGTTGCCCTCCCGACTGGTATATTCATTTTGGAAGACGTTGTCACGCGATCGAATTCAGGTCCAAGAGACAAGTACATTTCAAGTCTAGTGTCTTATAAACTGATTCTTCGCTGACAGTGCATAAGAATCTGATACATATGATGAATTCAGTGATATACCGACGGAAGGAGTGCAAACCTCAACGGTCCAAGATCAAGGCGGTCAGAAAATCCAATCAAGTCGCATCTATCGTCCAATGAGATATCTACATTGAAGGCGCGTTTGATTTCCTCGAAATTAAGGTGCTGGCAGAGTCGTCCATGCAGGAGAAAGGGACTGATTTCATTGATCTAACTGTGGCGATATGGATTACTAGGGAGCACATCCGGTGTGAATGCAGAGACATGTCGATGGTTGACGCGATACCTTCGAACGAGATAGTGAAGGTAGTGGTGGTCGTGGTGTTACCGGCGCCAGGTCCCAATGAGGAACGGCCGGGTCCACAGCCCTGACATGGCGTACCATGTGCTGCGGCCACAAAGGCTCATGTCGTCTCAATTATGCTGTTGAGGTGGTGGAGTAGAACAGAGATGCTTCTGAAACCACATCCATTTTCGGACCGGATATCCGCCGCCTCTTCGCTTCCAACCGTCATCATGGCTCCCTATCGTCCTGCACTCTCGAGTCTCGACGTCCCGTAAATCTCACTACAGGACCTCACTCTCATATGTCCTTGTTCTCTTACTTCGCCCTACCTGGCCGGACATCTTCCAGCCATTAGGCCCTACAAACGATCACCACTGCAATACAACCGCAACAGGATCAGTCCTCGACGAGGTATCCCACCAGAATCTTTCTCCCGTCGAGTCGCAAATATCTATCAATGACCTCTTCTTGATCCTATCCATGAGAGCCCTCTGCCCCGTATAAGACAGGAGGTATCCTTCGACTTTGAAGACTCTTTTCGGGTGCCAGTTCAAAGGGAGGAAGACGATGAAGACGACGATGGCATGTTGTTTCCCTCGGAGGACGAAGAAACACTCATAGCTGAGCTCTCACATGATGGGCAAGCGTTTGCGCGCATATATTCAAGTATTCCTGTTCGGAGAGTGCCTAAGCCGTGTCGAACCAGACGACGACAAAAACGTCGTGAAGCTCATAGACTCATTTGAACATTCTTTTACCCGCTATTCAAACATTCTCGTTGACGACATCACTCAGACACTTGTTCCTGCTGTCAGACACGTCAAGGAAGCTCTCCGCGTTCTCAATACTCGCGTTGACGACGACTTCGGGAAGGATCTCTGGGAGTTCCATGAGACGTGTAAGAAGATGGAGCTCACGACGCTGAACGATGCGGAGGAGGTGAAGGAGCAGTATAAGACTGCGCAGGTGAGTGTGGGTTTCCACGTTTCCGTTGTTTCTTCAATGTCTGTGACCAACGTTTCTGATCTGAATTTTTTTTTCACCTGCAGGTCTGGTATTCCTGTACTGTTTTATCCGCTCTCTGATCAATCCTTGTTCGACGATTTGCCGTAGCGTGCCTTGGGTTTCGTAGAATTCACCGATGCGGTCATTGTAGTAGTTTTTCTAGCTGCATCTGTGGCCTTGGGTCCACGGATAGCGAATGTTCTTCTCAACAAGCTCGCTGCTCCTTCTCTTCAGCCTGGCGAGCATCCACACATCACTTATTGGTATGCAACGGATTTGGACTTCACCTATGTAGCAGCCGTAACGCATTTTATCTCAAGTGCATTACCATACACCTATATTGTACGTGTATTGTTGCTTCGTCTCTTCGAAAATTTAGCCAATGCACTCTTAGGCTTCCCGAGAACGCTTTCTTCTAGGAATTTGATGCTTAGCTATTAAAAGGTAGATGATGCGGTTACGTTGTTGGGAAGTGGTGGGTACTTGGGGGAGTCAAGGAATTCGCTTGGCCGGGAACCGAATCATTGTTTGCGCATGGGGAACATCTACTCAAACTCGGGGTATGCACTTCGGTGTACGGTATATAAATTATGACAAGCGTGTCGAAACATATAGTGCAAACTTCAATTTATCACATTTTACCGATGTACAACTAGCACAATCTACTATGAGCATGAAGACCAACGGTGCCAGTGAGTCTACAAGCGGCGGCGTTGTCCGGAAATGATCGTTCCAAACTTACAAGCGACTTGTCTTCCTTTAACTACCACTATGCAAGCTCAACTTTCTCCCCGGCGTCTTTCGGCCAATCCTTCCAAGAGAATTTGAACTTTGAAGGTCACATCGCAAATATGGTTATTCCAGGCCAAATTCTGTCTCTCCCTTAGCCGAATGCAGTTTCGTAGAGTTGGCATGTCCACAGTTGAATTTCCTCGTCTTTCCGCAACATTTCTATATCCTATTCCGCGTCCCGCCTGTCTCATGAGAAAACATCACGATGCAAAGCCCGTCGTCTCCAGAACGGAGCTTGGAGGGGGGAACCTGACAAGTGGTTTCTGGTGTCTGAGTACATCCTGCTGTCGCTGATGGTCCTAGCACCACTCGACATGCTTCTAGTATTCAAATTCCAAAGTGAATGGGTAGGAGGAGGGTAGGAGGATGAGTCAAGCAAGGATGAGAGTGATGCCTATACTCAGGCGATGCTGGACGTCCAAGATGGTCAAAAAGTGTTCCGGATTTGGATCTGCGCTGGTAACTTCCCTAAATCCACATCCTTGTCCACATCTGCATCACAGGGTCAGTGCTCAGCTCGACGAGTCACTTTCGTCCGATCATCTGATGTCAGCAGATAATCACAACACGTCTCGCTACGGCGTTCTTTTTGGTAAAGGTGGGATGGTAAAGGACCATGAGGAAAGTAAGTGAAATCGCCTCATTATCCCGATACAAGATTTCTGACTCGCACTAGACAGCATCGCTGCTCGCAATGTCTTTTCTAGTTTGCAGCGGGGAATATCTTCCTCTACTTGCCGTCTTGATCCTGGGTACACGGAGATAAATAATGGCCGTGTTTTACACATAACATGAGGCCAACATAGCTCCTTCTCACGCTCACGATGTCCACAGCATCTGACGCCGTCCCCGAGAATTCTGGAGGACCAGTAGTCACGGAACCAGAAACTACGAATGTCAAAGCTATGGAAAACGTTGCCGAGGAAGAAGACGTCGCTGCTCCAGCACAACCGTATCCAGAATATGTTGACCCTGCGAAGTCGAGGAAGATATTTGGACTGAAAGGGTCTGCTCTTTACTGGCCTCCCAAAGGTAAATTACATTTTTTGGTGATAGAATCACTCTCATTGAAGTTCATCAGGCAACGATCCTTCCAGTCATGAAAAGATGGGACCGAACGCTAGAGTTTTTCGGACCTACATTGATAGGCGCGCAATACATGACAAGTATATGGTCGAAGAGGCCAAAGATGGTGTCGACGTGCTTCTTGTTTCCGTATGTCATCAGTGTTTTAATATTTCATGTGCTCATTGTGCTATACCAGGCGAGCCTGTTCTCGGCTGTGGTTACTATCTTTGTTGCCCAGACAAAACAGAGCCTACAGGCAGACTACACAGAGATGTCTGCTGATCTACTCTTTGAAATGATCGATCTCCAGCGCTATATTGCAAGCGGTACCTCCTTGAACATCGTCGCTCCTCCCTCTTTTAACCCCAGCACCCCTCTTTTTGCATCAACGACCTCTGACTGGGTAAACGGGCTTTGGTACACCAGCCTTGCACTCAGCCTGACGACAGCACTCGTCTCGGTTCTGGTCAAGCAATGGCTCCACCACTACATGGCTCTACCATCTGGAACACCCCGCGAGCGTAGCCTTCTGCAACAGTTCCGATTCGCAGGACTGCAGAAATGGCGTGTTCTGATTATCATTGGCCTACTCCCTGTTCTCATGCACACTGCTCTCGCTATCCCCTTTGTTGGCCTTATGATCTTCTTTGGTACACTTCGGCACCACGTTGCAGGGATTGCCGGTGCGATCACAGCCGTCTCGTACACAGCCTACGTGATGACAGATATCCTCCTCCTCCTTTTCCCGCAATGTCCCTCCCGGATCTCGCTATGTAACCTTCTCCACATCTTGTACAGTCACATGGTGCAGTACGCCGTAGACAACGTCGGGAACTTTGTGATGTTCAAGTTTGCTATGATGCTCTTCGGGGTGATCAATAATCAGCGTGGGATGGCAAACTTCACTTCCTTAGACACTGTCGCCGCCTTCCCTTTTGACCCCAACACTATGTCCATCAATTCAAGCACTAGTATCTGGGTAAACAGGCTTTTGTTTAGCCTTGCACTCAGCCTAATGACAGCACTCGTCTGGATACTACTAGCATCTGCGGCTATCTGTCCCTCACCCATAGCAAATTATCCGGGGACATTCTTCTGCTGGCGGAACCTTCCTGCTGACGACAACAAATTGGCAACTCTTGAGCGCTGCACGAGCGAAGACAGCCTGCGTATATCGCTACAGATTTCTCAACCTACCCCCAATCCAGAGGGTCAGAAAGGGACCAACAATCGGAGTTCCCCGACACATGGATCGCAGGTCGCCGACGTATGGTCCTGGACCACCACAGATTCCCTTGCATCTCCATCAACATCATCGACAACACAGATTTTGGATTCGTGTCCCTCTACAGGTGAACCAGCGTGGCCACAATGGGCAAAAGAAGCAAGGAAGAGGGACGAGACGAAGACGAAAGAAGAGGAAACTAAGCGCAAGGAAGAGGAAATGCAGCGTAAGGCACAAGAGGCGAACACGATCGTAGCTGACATGGAGAAGCAACTCATCGCGCTAAGAACGTGTGAAGAGGCATTAAAGAGACATGAACCAGACCTGGAGATTACAGAGAGAGACGCACAGTTAAGAAGGAAGGAAGAAATGGTTTTGAGGAGGAGAGAAGAAGAAACTGCCAGGAAAAGCCTACCAGAAACTTTGAAGCGGAGACATAGCGAAGGGCATCAGAAAGAGCAGGAACGACTTGACCAGCGCCGAAGTTTCCGCAGCTGGACCCGGATCAACCTTGAGGGACAGGACACTAATCTGCGCACGCAAATTCAGAGTCTACTTCGTGACGTTACAGCTCCTTGGAGATCCGTGGAGCTAATATCATCCTCTCTGCAAATAATGGTGATGGATGTACTGCAGCAGGTACGTGAATTGTAGAGTCTTTGATAACAATGACGGATGTACGGAAACATCTTTTTCAGGAACTAGACGACCTATCTTGTCCAGACGAGTATCGTTCTGCCTGGATGAAATGTCTTCACGTCTTGAGCAGGGCCCGGAACATTGTTCCCTCTTCCTTCTCCTGTCGAGAAGTGACTAGAGAAGGGACATATCCCGTCGAAGGTGGGGGATTTTCTGTGAGAATCCACTCTTGTTACGTGGTCTATAAGCCTAACATTCTGCATTCTTGACAGGACATTTATAAAGGGCGTCTTCATGATACTCAGGTATGCTTGAAGGTCCTTCGGATATTCACTTCCCGAGGGGATCAAGAGAAGGTTGTCCAAGTGAGCCGTGCATGTTACAAGCCTGGCTTCATCCTAACTCGTCCCAGGATTTTTGCCAGGAAGCTCTCGTATGGAGGCAGCTCCGTCATCCCAATGTCCTCCCTTTCTTGGGAGTCAGTGAGGACCTTTTCCCACAGGGATACTGCCTAATATCTCCCTGGATGATCAACGGAAATATTATATCTTACCTCGAGGCTCATCCTGATCACGATCGCCTTATGTCGGTACGCCAGCCTGATTTTTAATCGCGTAACAGAGAACCGAAGCGAACTTTCTTAGCTGGTTCAGATTGCTGAAGGCATGAAGTATTTACACAATCTTGATCTCCCGATCGTGCATGCCGACATCCGGGGGGTGCGTTTACTATGTTCGGTAAAGTCCTCTGATATAACGGATAGGTCTTAGGCAAATATTCTTGTCACGGATGATCTACGTTGTTGCCTTGCCGATTTTGGGCTTTCCCTGTTGGCGGAATCTCAGGGATTCAACAGCTCGTCTAGGATGAGGAAAGGTAGCATCCGTTGGCTAGCTCCCGAGTATATACTTCCGACATTATTTGATCGCTCCTACGTAGCTGCTAGGGATATATATGCTTATGGGTGCACTGTCATCGAGGTAGGCTCGCTAGTGCGCTTTTTATTGCATACTCATAGCGTTCACGGAAGGTTTTTACCGGAGAGCCACCGTACAGTAATATCAAGTATGACGCACAAGTCATGTATGATGTTTTGGCAGGAAAGCGTCCACCAAGACCGCCTCAAGATGTCTTCCCTTACCATGAACTGTGGTTACTCGCAATGGATTGTCTCAACAGTCAGCCAAGTAAGCGGCCAGACGCTAGAGCAGTGATTTCACGGATGGTGCTACCCAATGTAAGCTTGAATTTTTTTCCGGAAGAACATTTTTACATACTTAGCAGCGCCCAACACATGTGAAGCACGACGAGGAGCTACGTACAAAGAAGCGTTAGGTGAGGATGGTAAATCATTGATGCCGGTACCAATACCCATGGCAATAATCATACCATCGAAGATTATAGTATAGGGAAACTCTTAACACTCAATATTGAACGACAGGATGCCGATTTTAAAATGTATAAACGTCTCAAATATTACGGAAAGTTATGCACTTGGCTTTGCAGGCGACCGATCGAAAGGTTCTGATGACTGAGATTGAGTATCACCTCGACACAGCAAGTATCTCCAATGAAAAGTTTCGCATACTTGGTAGCACCTGAAACAAATGTAAATGACACGGCGAAGAGCCTCGTGTATAGTACGAAGATAAGAAGCGACCGCGCAGTTGATGAAAATCAATCAACTCGGGCAGACGGTCGCTCTAGTTACGTTTCAGTAAACTCTTATCCTGATAACCATCCTAATGAACTCGGTCGGGATCAGTATCACCGCAATGAAAGACCCTAGGTGCGTAGCAAGCCCTGCGGCCAGGCGATCAAACCAGAGGCATCGGGCCGATGAGAAGGTGTCCTCTAATCGATGGGACCCATTACCGGTAGGTATTTGAGCCGTCGATACCAAGGATGCACTATGAGTTCTAATAAGCGTGCCATGAGAGTCCGATTGAGAGTTTAGGGAATTCATACTGAGCCCGAGTCGGTACGTTCGCAGTCGTGAAAGAATATTTCTGCTTGCTCTTCTCCGACAGTCGGCCCGAATGGCTTCACGTTCGTACGCACGATGCAACACCCACCGTAGCATCCGGATTCTAACACCGCACTCCGAGGTGTCTCATAATGCTTTTGGTGTTGGTGCGATGCAATTCGGGCGAACTATTCCTAGAGTTTGACATGCCAATAGCGTTGTTCGTATTTCTACGAGTTGCTACGCACCAATCTATTAAATAAGATATCAGGACCGAGGAACATGATCGATCATACCAGGAAGCTCACAAATTGTCTTTTACTTTCCGGTAATCACCACTGCGCCCGCCGGATATCACTGTGAGGACACAAACCTTGCGACCCTTTGGCTTCCATCGAACTGTAATTTTAAGTGACACATTTAAACATATAACACGTTTAAGAACTCACAGAGGTCCCATACAAGGTGTTGGTCAGAATAGAACGACAAGTACAGCCGAGTCTCCGCCGTCTCATCAAAATCACTGCCAGCTGTCATAGCCAGCCAGCGTGTGCTGAAACCCTTGCTAGGCTATGTACACCCCAAACTGCCAAATGGAACTCTAGGGAATTAAATCGATAGCTCACCACAAGGTTTCCCCGCGGCACCGGTGTACTAACTTGAAACCAACCCTTGATTCCGAAGGCGACTTGTTTGTTCAAAGAGGTTTGCGCGCCTGTACTTGGGGTAGAAATCGAACGATGGCTCGTTTGGAGCGCCGTGTCTCCGTATCGTATGACGATCATGCGCGCTATTCGCAGAACTTGCTTCATGTACACGCGTGCCAAGCGAGAATCAGTGATGCAGGAACGAATAGCTCGCATAGGCGAGGATTAGGATAGCACTTCGTTGGCGAGCTACGAGGATATAAGAAGATGTGAGATAGATTCTCGATGAGCACAAACTTTGGGTTGCATTTCTTTCCTTTCTTCCATGATGGCGAGCATTCGGACGAGTCTTTGTGTGTTACCGGTCACCGAGCTTACTTTCTGTAATGACGTCTCTGCGGTAAAATCATGAACACCGGCGCTTGTGAGAGCCTCTACGCGCGGCCAAATTGCGCCATATCAAGGTCTACCATTCTTCTCTGGAGCGCTATGTCTCCGTCCCATCATCAGAATCAGAATAAGCACACACCGGGGGAATAGTACCCAAATTTGGTCCCCCGTAAAGGCGTACAGTGAAGAACGGGGTCGAACTTGGTCGGAAGATAAGGTCTGCCGTTTGAGAAAGTAGAATTGAAGGCTCTGTTTTATGTATACGTCTAGAGTCGAGCTGTGCATCCCCCCTCGTGGAATGATCCCTGCGATAGCCGGGAGCTTTCGTAAATTGTGCTCGGTGAAGCTAAGCGAGGCTCGGTAGCGCATGGCCGGGGCCTGAGGAACGTAGTAGTAATTGACTGATAGAGTTATTATAACTGAACACGAAAATCAGCAAAAATGACCGTAGAATAAACGGAGGTTTGCAGGGAGGAAGACTGTTGATGGCTGTTGACTACATCAGTAGCAGAAATTCAAAGTCCGCTGATCCAGCTTTCCAGTCTGCCAACCCTTCGACCCTTGACCTCCTCTCCTTTTCTTCAAAAGGTCAGCCGCACGAGCCCCTTCCGCCAGCCCTACCTCATCCTCATTTCCAGTTTCCTTTCCTTGTAATCCAGTTAAAATCACCCTTATCAACATGAATGCGCGGCCTCACAAAGTGTGCCTCGTTGACTTTGTTTTTGGAGCGTTGACTAACGGAAATTACCAGCAATCAATGTCCGAGCTGAAGCTCCGACGGTTAACTGAGCATAACCAGCGGCTGCGGGAGGACCTTGCGAGGCCCAGGGTGCGAGTGAGTGAAGCAAGCGCGAGGTACGGCTGGGTGTCTCCTTTCTGTGCAGCGATGACAACTTTACCGGTTTTGTTAGCTTGATACGTTACTGCAAAACGACGAAGGATCATCTTGTATGTGCATTGCCTCGATGCTGCTCGCTGACGACTCACGGCCGCTGCAGGTACCTTCAGTATGGGGACCAGTGGGAAAGGGAGAGGATCCGTACGCACCGCCAGCGCAGGGCTGCAATTGCGTCGTTATGTGATTGCTCTCGATGTTCCTGTTCTCTACTCGGATTTTTCATCACTCATGGAGGAGTCGTTCGGAATTTGTACAAGGCAGACATGATATTCGGATTGCCCCTCGCCTCGCCAACCTTCACACTCGTTTACCCCCGTCTCAGCAACAGGATACCCGCCCACCGATCCTGTTCGGTTGGCATCCAGTCACCACCAATATCCAGTTCCCCCTCTACATTATTTTTTCTTTGCTGCTGCTTTCTTATCATCACCATTCGGTATATCATCAGGTCGTTGCTTTACTATAAATTTATTGGTCATCGACTCGCCTCGCTTGTCCCGTCAGTGCTGCCCGAGACTATGTTAGATATAAGTAGACTGTCTATAGCCAGCGTGGAACGCGAATCATAAATACGGGCGGACAAGCCAAAGTTCGCAAAAAGGCAAATGTGTGATTCGAGTGCTGATAAATACCCGCAGTGATGCCGGGTATATATGTATCTTTACCTGTGACAGCCAACCAGCCAACCCGTAGCCAAAGGATACCGTCGCCCACGGTTATCCTTTGCCTGATACTAGCCCAGCCTGAGTGAGCTGGCCCTGTACGTGACTGGCGCCGCTTAGCTGACCGTTTTTGCCAAGATCGTGAATACGGCTACCGTCAGCCCCGATCGCCCCCTATGAGCACCCGCACAGGAGGCCGCCAGGCCATGTCCGAGCTTAAGCTCCGTCGGCTGCTCGAACATAATCAGCGGCTCAGGGAGGACCTGGCCCGGCCGCGAGTGAGGGTCAGCGAGGCCAGTGCCAGGTACGTGCTCCGTTCCCCCTGCTGCCGTGTCTCACCGCCGCCCAGTCTCATACGGTACTGCAAAACAACAAAAGACCACCTCGTACGTCTCCTGTCGAGTATCCTGGCTCGCGCTCACCACCAACAGGTTCCCTCTGTGTGGGGTCCGGTTGGACGGGCGGAGGATCCTTACGGACAACAACGAACTGATTGCCAGTGTTGCTCTTTGCAGTAGTTTCTCTTATTCTCCTTCCCTTGGTTATCTGCGGATTCTGTTGTTGTATGTACGCCGACTGTCTATGTATTGCTTGTATCATCTTCGTCTCTATTATCATCGCATTCAGGCCCCGCCACCTTATTATTAATCCCGAACGGATGGTACCTTGATCAAAATAGCGTGATAAGCAATGCTGCTGGGCGTTCATCCTCCTCGCCCCTGCTAGGAACAGCACGAGTGATCGAAGCCCACACGTACCTTGCCAATCATCGAAGTAACAAACCTGAAAAGAGTACGTCGGATACTTTTCTGGGTTCCGGGGGCGTCGTAGTTCTATCACCGCACGCAAGTATAGCGTTTCAGATTTGGAGCTGCGATATGTACTTGCCGAGTCGATGTCCAGAGGATGTCAGCGCTCGCCCCGGTGGAGTCGACGAGCTTTCAACGTCAACGATATCAATCAGCGGACGGAGCCAGTCACCGGTTGGAACAGGTGATGACAGCTCCCGTTGCTCTTCAAACGGCAGATATCAATCAAAGACACCGAGTATCGACTCTCGTCGACCTTCTGACTGTCGAGTAACGGCAGCAAAGGTGTCCGTATAACGTATCTGCTTTTCCAACAAAGGGCTTCGTTTCACATTCACTGCGAGGACCACTACAGTTAGAGAACAAGGCCCCATTTCTACTCATAAAACGAGTTCAAGCTGAACGCGGGATCATTCACGTACCCTTCTGAGCTAAGGAAAAGAGCCCGAAAAACGGAATTGAAAGGTACTTCCCGCGGTAAGAACCACTTTTCATTCGCAGAAAAGCAGCTGTCTTTGGCATGCGAAAGATGTACTAAATTGATCAAGTTTATTCCCAGATCCCAGGCTTGCGGCAGGCAAAAGAGAAACTCGCTACTTCTTCAAGATACCTTTTCCGTTCGTTCCAACGTTACGACTTTACAAGTCGAATAACCGTGTAATGGTGCTGCTCGTTATCAGATTTTATGCGTGCTTCAGCAATCCTTCAAGTTATATTAGTAGACAGAAATGAAAAGTGGCACACATTTCATTGATCTTTCGTTACGTGGGTATGTAGGTTCTCGTCTCATCTATGATATACGAGTACCGGCGGTGTTCATGACAGGTCATCCACTCAAGTATTGATGTCCGTCTCGGGATTAAAGGGAGAGTCGGACATTAGAGTTCTAGAAGCAGCAATGACGCAAAAGTACCTTGTCCCTGGTCAATGGTTCCTGAGAAGGAAACGATCAGAGGGCTGCGTTATATGACGAGACCGAACACGTTCTGCCTCGCTCATACAGATAACGTGAAATGAGATGCGAAAATCAAGCAAAGGGAACCTTGAAAATCCAAAATAGCGGTCATTCAAAAGGCACTCTCACATTCTGTGCTGCAAAGATTGCCATTGGCATTTGATTGGCATGTTCAATTCAGGTATGACGAACATCATTACGTTGATTGACATACTACCACTGATACTGTGATACAAGGCTTGGCATAATGCTATTTAACAGCACGGAATATATAGTCCCACTTGCAAGGGTTGGGATCCAGAGTGTCGACAAGTCACAAAGACCACCTCGGCAGCAATGAATATGACAACGTAGGCCTTCACAGACCGACAAGGTTTCTGCAAGTCACATTTGCGCACTCTACTGTCCGAAATTGCCTCCTTCGCCTGCAATCAGATTCTGGTACAGCGATGCTTGATATCGTCCATCTCTCCAAAGCTGATAAAGAAGTTTGATCCCTTCTCGGTATTAGTCGGGGGCAGCTCTTGCTCAACCGTGATGTTGGATTGAAGGATGGTCAGTGTACAGTAACATCGTTTTTAGATTGTTATGATGTTTATCGTATTTGTCGGAGTCTTCAGCTCGGAGGAACAGGTCATGTGACCGCAAAATGACAATTCAAGCCACAGCATCTCAGTCTGTCATCGCGACCACCAGATCGTTCGACGTCGAATGCGTCCTCCCCTGCAATCTCTGGCACCCATACAGAGTCGTCTGCTGTGGAAGGACCTTTTCTGAGCTGTTTGGGGCCGCTAAGAAGGCTCATGACAACGGATGCCTTTGTCGGTTGCCACTGGGCGACCATGCATGGGTTCTGACGGGGGACGTGAAGCACTCGTCAGTAGCGAGATCAGAAAAGCCTCCTGCCAGTGCTAGACGCATGGATATGGATGAAGAGGCGCTGAAGTATAGTGTAGAGGGGTGTGCTACTGTTGTCTGGTTTTTCGATGGCGAGGACGAAGACGGTGCGTTCGTTGATAATTCACGCGTTTGCCTTCTGAACGTGACATGCAGGATCCGAAGGGTCGTCCTCCGATATCCTTTCTAGTACTTCTCTTACCTCACCTTCCAACCTGGCGACCCGTGGAGGTTCCAAAGGTAGTTGTGGCATCTCTACCCTCATCAAAATCAGTCAAGGCATTTTTAAATCTGATGACAATGAATCCGTACGTACAAGCGTCACCATCTCAGAAATGTATTGACCAACGAGATAGACTTTACCTTCATGCTCTCTCACTGCATATCGAGACGTTCTGTCGTCTCATGGTGTCGTATGGGCCGACAGAACATCATGTCTCGTAGGATTAAACAGATGAACGGACTCTGACCGCAGGCTCGTTCTGGTACATCGTCCGGCCGGTTTTGGAAAGACTTCCTTCCTGGCCATGGCAGAGTTCTTCCACGACGTCAAATACTACGACTCTCCCGAATCTCGCTCTGCATTGTCATCTACGTGGATCGGAGATTTCATTGCTACAAACAGACACGAAATATACTTGCACGAGGACTTGGTGCTGACCTTTGACCTGGCCGCGACATGCGTAACTGATTTTGAAGCGTCGCTCGCTGAACATGTCAACACAATCTTGAGGCAGTTCTTGTTCAAGTATCAAGAGGAACTCCAAATTACCCCAAAAAACTTCTCTTACATTTACGAGGACGGGGTTTACTCATTGGCTGCTGTTACGGTAACGTTCTCTCTCGAGTCCGTTTGTTGTATTTCTCTCATCTCCGCTGCAGGAACTTGTGGGGCGCACTGACCGATGGAAGGTTTTTGTATGCATCGACAACTACAATGCACCATACCTTGCCGGTGGGGATAGGGCTGAGATCGACAGATGCCTCGAGCTACTCCTTGTTGGTCCTCTCTCAGCCTCCCTGGATGACTGTCACTCTGGTCTCATCATGGGCACCGGTGATGAACCGGATCCCAGTATCAGCACATATTACCGACGTCCCAGCGTGTGGGTCTCTGTCGCCGTTGACCTGACTGATTGCGAAATGATGGAAGGCGCTTTTGGGTTCACACCTGACGAGGTTCGCGTGCTGGCTCGTGAATTTAACGTCCAGAGCGTGGAGTCTGGGTTGGAACCTTGGTCTTTTGTCTCAGGTTGTGACCAATCGTATTCGATGAAAGAGGTGCTCGAGGGAATAGGAAGACAATGTCGAGAGCGGGAGACTGCACATACGTAATGGAATCTCTGTTTGTGTTACTTTAATATGCGTGACTTTTGGTATTGGTGTTGTGAATGTCGTACAACACTGTATGGAGAATTCTATATTCTGACCTATAATATTAAAATTTATAACTGTATATTAATTTCATATATGATACAAAAATATTAGAATAATATTGTCAATATTCTTTCAATATTTGGGAATTTCTCAATATTTCTTCAATATACAGTATTATTGAAATAAAGTTAAGAATAATGTTTTGATATTTTGGCCAAGATTCTTGAAAAAATATACAGTTATAAAATTCAATATTTCAGCAAAGAATATTGAATTCTCCATGCAGTGCAAGCTCGGGCTAACTTGTTTTGAGATCATAGGGTTGTGCTTCTCCACATCGGTGATACACAGCCTCCACATCTTCCTCCGGGGGTGTTGACGATGAGAGCCATCTTGCAGTGGATGCATTCACTGCGATAGAGTCCGTCGTCGTTACTGAGGACAACTGATATTGTTGAGCCATCTAATGCGGTAGGGCGAGGTTGTGGCGTCGCTGCCGATGACGATGGGCGGGGTAGGACGTTAATGCTTTATGAAGGAGGCGCAGGGTGGTGAGCAGTTGGAATTTTTACCTAAGTAAAAGTACAGCGAGTGCTGGCTACAAATCCGACTATACTTGCTACAGCTATTTGCGGACTTTTTCGCTATCCTATCGCGGTCACCTAGCCTATCCTTCGTTGCTACGTTTGCCATTAACCACCCTTATTGACTACATTATCGAAATACCGAAGATTACGCTTATTGATGAAATCAAACGCGCTCTATAGCGTCATGATCGCTTGCCTCTCGCTGACTGTGCCAGGGTAATAATCGATGCAAGTGTCTGTGACAGGTCAACTGAGTTAGAGAAATCGGTGAACCATCTGGAATCGCCACGAGATAATCGCTGGAATCGTTCTCCTGGTTCTAGTAAGTGTGTATTTCAATAATCATGGTGATCTAACACTCACAGGTCCGTCATCCAACGTCCCTGAGAAAAACGCATTCAAGATTTCGATGGCGAAACGGATATATTTTCTTTGTTCCGCTATTTCTTCGGCTGACAATGAGACTCGTTTGATTCCGTCGATACGAGTCTGCCGATAGAAAAAACCCATGCCATCTTCTTCGAGCAATTGTTCAAGCCTGTAGCGGCAGTCCTCCCATACAGGAGCATCCCGTCGGATCCGAACAAGTGATAAGATATTCCGCTTGATTTGCTTTCTGCGATCTTCTTCATGAAGATTGTGAGAACCGATGGCGAGGATGGAGCAAACATCGAACAGGATGTCAGGTGTGTAGAGATACTCCATATGTCCCTGTACTACCGAAGCTTCAATACGGGAATTTGAGTGGTGTTCAAATATGGAAAGGTAGCCTGCGATGAGTTCTCGCAACCATGGGCGATATCCATGGTGTCCAAAGTACTCTAAACATTGTGCGGTACGGAAGACGCTGAACATCGTCGGGCTCCCTTCGCGAAGACCCCTTGTTATGATATCACCTGCACCGACAGAAACGTTGTCGCTGGAGTTGTAATGGTCAAGCATGAGATCGACTACCACCTCCAAAGATCTGGGCAGCCTCAAGGTATGATATCGTGTATAAGCCACACCAGAGTAGATAGCCAAGGCTTTGACGTGTAGATGACCGGCTTCTATGGGGATAAATTTCAGGTTAATGGTGATGAAGCGGTCGAGGACATCAAAGACGGCAGCATCCGCCTCATAAAAACGACGGAAGCCGTGATACCAAATGAATTCAAATGTTGTGGCGAGGGCATGTAAATCCACTGTAGCTGCATGATTTTCTTGTCTTCCTAAGGGAAGCCTGGACATAAGAAATTCGGCAAAAACCAGAAGAATTCGCAGAGAGGGTTCAATAGAGGTGAGATTCAAGGGACGCACAAACACGGCAATCATTTTCAGGAGATAGGCTGTCATGTCCGAATATAGATACTTGCAAACGGCATGGTGGAATGGGATGGCTGCAGCACTTGGTTGGACCATGCTTGTGGCGTCTTTATCCTCTGAATGAGGCCTCCAAAATGCGCGAAGAACTGCGCAGCATATATCTATTGCGAAGGAATCCTGAGTGCCGATATCAACGGGAGAGAAGACGCCATTCTCTGCTGCATTCGTAATGAGGTCGGTCCAGACCAAAGGATGGAAAACCCAATATTCATCGTCGGAGTAGCGAGAGAATGCCGTAGCTCCGTTGCTTGCGACCTCTTTCATAAGGAGATTTCCTTCACGATAGTAGCCTCTATGTGTAACTATCAAGGCCTTGATGCTAGGGACAGTTCCGAAAACTTCGGTCTGAAGGAAGTCGAGGGCAATGTAGCTTGCATCAGAGAGAAATAGCTTGCAGCGTAGTAATCGCTCAAGCTTCGCCTCTAGGCCAGGCAGTAATTTCCGAGACATTGATGATGGCCTGGCAAGACACTCTGCACACGACTGCGACACTATCAAGCCAATATCACTGAACAGGGGTTGAACCTTGCTCTGCAATGCTGGATGCGAACCACCAATAGCTTGAAGGACAATACTTCGGACAGTTGGATTCAATTACATGGAAAAGAGTCCATGTAGGGCCTCAACAGATAAATCCCCCGATACTGACTGTACCGCATCTGACTCCAGTGATTTTAAGTCCTTCCATGGTGCATCATGGAAGCGGACTCCACAACACATGAGATTATGTACAGCGTACGGCATCACACGACTGTACAAGAGGTGGAGAAGGTCACACAGCGACGTCCGGTATGGACACTGGGGGAAAATGAGGGGGAGAATGTGTGCCATTAAGTATGCTGTATACGCAACAGCTGTGATCACCCCGACAACCCATGCAATGGAATCTCGCAGCGGACCGAGGAATATCACAAGGCCAACAAAGAAGATGGCGAGAGCGGTGTGCATAAGAACGGGGAGTAGGCCAATGATAACGAGAACACGCCATTTCTGCAGTCCTGTGAATCTGAACTGTTGCAGAAGGCTACGGTCGCGGGGTGTTCCAGATGGTAGATCCATGTAGTGGTGGAGCCATTGCTTGACCAGAACGGAGACAAGTGCTGTCGTCAGGCTGAGTGCAAGACTGGTGAACCATAGTCCATTTACCCAGACACTGGTGGTCGATGCAATAAAAGTGATGTTAGGGTTAAGGGGGGAGGGAGCAACGGTGTCCAATGAGGCGCCACTTCCAATAGCCCGCTGAATATTGATCATCTCGAAGAGCAGATTAGCAGACATCTCCGTATAGTCTACCTGTAGACTCTGTGATGTTTGGGCGACGAAAGTAGTGACCACAGCCGAGAACAGACCCGCCTGGTACAGCGTAATAAGCACAGGAAAGACTAGAACACTGATGACATACAAAAACGAGAAGCACATCGACACTATCTCTCGCCTCTTCGACCATATTCGTGTCATGTATTGCGCGCTCATCAATGTAGGTTCGAAAAACCCTAGCGTTCGGTCCCATCTCTTCACTGTACGCATCTTCTGGATATTTTTCTTCGTAGTTGAAAAGATCGTTGCCTGATGACCTTCGATGAGAACGGTTCCGTCGACAATAAAGTGAAATTTACCTTTGATAGGCTGGTAAGGAGCAGAGCCTCTCAGTCCGAATCTCCTCGACTTCGCAGGATCAACATATTCTAAAGACGGTTGTGCTGGAGCAGCGACGTCTTCTTCCTCAGCAACGTTTTCCATAGCTTTGACATTCATGGTTTCTGGTTCGGTCACCACTGGTCCTCCAGAATTCTCGGGGAGGGGGCTTGATGATGTGGACATGGTAGGTGTTAAGAAGAACGACGTGGTGTGCTGTGTCAAACACGGCCATTACCTATCTCCGCGTACCCGTGATCAAGACGGCATGTCAAGGAAGGTATTCCCCGCTGGAAAAATATTGCCGGCAACGATGTTGTCTAGCGCCAGTTAGAAATCCTGTATCGAAATAATGAGGCGATTTCACTTACTTTCCTCATGGTCCTTGATTGTCCGACTTTCGCCACAAGGAACGCCCTCGCGAGATCCTCCCCACTACAACTTTGTTGTAACTCTGTTAACATCGAATGATTGCACGAAGGAGACTTGTAGAGCTGGGCGCTGACCCTATGACGCAGATGTAGATTTAGGAAAGCTACCAGCGTGGGTCCAAATCAGGAATACTTTTATAGTTTCGGCCATCGACGTCCAACGTCGCCTTCATATAGGCATCACTCTCATTCTCGCTCCTCGCTTGACTGGTACTCTTACCCTCCGACTACCCGTCTCTAGCACCTATTGTCGTAAAGATCGATGAACGTGGCCATTGCACGGCAATCATTGACGACCAAGACCCCGATACCCAATAGCAGCCAAGAAAATCTGTACCTAGAAAGTTGTGGTGTTTGAGTATCTAAGAATCATACAGCGATGATACGATGGACAAGCGTTAAGTACCTTCTGGGTAAGCAAGCAGGCTAATGATACTTGGGGTTGACAGTCAGGCGTGCAAAAGCTTAGGAAAAAGAGATCACTATTGCCGGATTATAACGCATTTTCACCCGGTTGGATACCCAATTAGTGGCAGGCTTTTAACAGTAGGGGCGAAGAAGGAATAAGACAGAAGCTGAGAGCCGATTCGATTCTTCTACAGTCCAAAGGAGTTAGAGTGCCATGTGAATATTACTAACAGCATATACGTGTTTCGGTGTTTGTGTTGTCATATGCTAGAACCGACGGAGTGCACCTCATAAGCAATGATATAGAACTCCGGGCCCGTGAAGAAAATGATGTCCGCTACAGTGTGAATTCGACGTGTGCAGGACACAACTTGAACATGAATCCATGGTAGATGTGATGCAAAGATAGACGTCTCGCGCTGAGGCGATTTTCAACATAAGTAGAAGAGGGTACATGCGAAAGACCTCGCGACTTTCTTTTGGGAATCAGTAATATTTAGAAGAGAGATTCCGCTGTCTGATTTTCTTCTTATAACGTCGCCTGCGCCTGGATTGGTTCACAATAAACATCGTAAATGAGCAGCGCTGATGGCATCTTGATGAAATAGACGTACAAATTTTGAAGGAAAAGTGGCTAGCATATCACTGCGCTTCAGGCGGAATTGGCCTTTGAAACTAATGAGAGCAAGTTGAACCTAAGGTCCAAGGAAGTGTCAGTGACTCCTCTTTTCTACCGGCAGGTCGTTTCGACGTGGTGGGACAGATAATATAAGGCTATACATTCACTTGGCATAAACTTTAGCCAGCTTGACAGATCGAAGTGTAGGGAAGAACCCGCATCCGTGGCTCCGAGCCAGGTAGTAGGCGTTGTGAGTAGTGCAGGGTGCTAGCTTTGATTCATAGTTAAAGTACAGCGATCAGAACTCAGATTCTTGTTCATTGCAGGCGCGAGATACAACTGTAGTGCCATGGTCAGTTATCTATCTGCCTTGATAATGGTGGGCACAAGCAGGGAACGACAGCTAAAGCGAGAGACAAAAGAATAGAATGGTAGCAAGAAGCAAGTCCCAGTAAGCACGGATCAGTTCAGTTTAGTCAAGAGGTCCTTTAGCGTCTTCTCAGGTCCGACATCGTCCTTGTTCAATTTCTTGCTCTGTTTATCGATTTCGGAAATAGCACGTTCCATTCTAGCAGGAAGTTCCTTAAGCATTTCGATCGTCGGGTCCACTGTAACGACTTGAATGAGGGGTAAACTTAAAAAGACGAAGAGCAGTACCAATGCTATTGAGCTTGACTTCAAAATCGACCCAGAGCTGGTCCCTGCGGGCATACGTGTCCTCGAGCTTACCCATAATATCCGCGATGCGCACCTATTGGGAAAACATGAAAGTCAAACAATGGAAACGTGGAAACCCACACCCACCTGCGCAGCCTCATACTCTTCCTTTACTTCCTCCGCATCCTTCAATGTCGCAAGCTCCATCTTCTTACACGTCTCATGGAACTCCCAGAGTCCCTTCCCGAAGTCGTCGTCGACACGAGTATTGAGAACGTGGTGAGCTTCCTTGACGCGTCTGACAGCAGGAACAAGTGTCTGAGCGATATCGTCAACAAGAATATTTGAATAGCGCGTAAAAGAGTGTTCAAGTGAGTCGATGAGCTTCACGACGTTTTCGTCGTCGTCTGGTTCGACACGGCTTAGGCACTTTCAGAACAGGAAAACCTAGATATATGCGCGTAAATGCTCACCCATCATGTGAGAGCTCAGCTATGAGTGTGTCTTCGTCCTCCCAGGGAAACAACACGCCATCGTCCTCTTCATCGTCTTCCTCCCTTTGAACTGGCATCCGAAAAGAGTCTTCAAAGTCGAAGGACACCTCCTGTCTTCTCCGGGAAAGAGGGCTCTCATAGACAGGATCAAGAAGAGGTAGTTTCCAGATATTTGAGGCTCGATGAGAGTGAGATTCTGGCGGGGTACTTCGTCGAGGACCCGACCTATTGCGATTGTACTGCAGCGGTGATCGTTTGTAGGGTCTAATAGCTGGAAGAGAAGTGTTCGGTTAGGTAGGATAAAGTAAGAAACAAAGGACCTACGGGAATACGGGATCCTGTAGTGAGATTTACGGGTCGTCGAGAGTGCAGGACGATAGGGAGCCATGATGACGGTTGAAAGCAAAGAGGCGGCGGATATCCGGTCCGAAAAATTGATGTGGCTTCAAATAGTCAGAAGCATCTCTGTTCTGCTCCAACACCGACTCAGTCCCGTTCTCCCGCTTGGTGACTCTTCCAGCGTCTTGATTTCGAGGGACTCGAGCGCACCTTCAACGTCGATATCTCATCGGACAAGAGCAGAGACTTGATTGAATGCTCTGACCGCCTTGATCTGGACTGGTTGATGTTAGCACTCCTTTCGTCGGTATATCATTAAATTCATTATATTTATCAAATTCTTATGCACCGTGAAGAGTCAGCTTATAGGACACTGGACTTGCAATGTACTTGTCTCTTGAAATCGATCACAATCGTAACAAGAAATGAATATACCACTCAAGCGGGCAACAAGCACCTCCAGTGACTTGGTAGGGAGGCGTGCTCTGTCTATTCAGCTCACATTCGGCAATACAACCCATGTTCTAACCTCTTCGCCTCAGAGTTTCTACGTACCGACATGTCCAGTGAGCCATACAGTAAGCGTCCGCTTGTGTAAGGACACGATGCTAATAACCATTTTCCTGGTTAGTTTTAGTTCCTTACTATCCATCGGTGGTTTTGCGGTCTTGTCATCTTCAACTACAATGATGTCACGATGGGTTTGAAGCAGTCTGAAAAACATGCATGGAATTTGGAACACTACGCGAACGAGCTATATGTACGACCATTAAGCTCTCAGCCATATTCAGTGACGCTGCCGCGTCAGTTGGGGACACAAACAAGCACGCCGCAATTGTTGTTTTGACAGGCTGCGAAGCAATGAACTTCAGAAGGTACGTATCCAAAGTCACCACTTACTGCCTTGAGAGTCTTGGAACGCACAAGAATGTCCTACAGAGTAATGGTTCGAACCATTGCACGCATCGACTGAAATCATCACCGTCAGCAAAGATGGTCGTAGTCACGACTGAGGGAGTTGGATGCATACCGGGGTTAGCCGCGGTAGCGTTTGCCTGTCCTGCGAAGAGGAACACGGCGGATGGCAGTCAACTTGATTTGGAACATCATTTTTGTGCGGATAGATGGTATGCTCAGCGGTGGTTAGAACTGTGTGAACGTGGTTGTTGGATGGTATACTCGAAAGCTGACTGGCTTTTATAGGCGAGCTATACATCCGATGGCGTACAAGTCCCAAATGCGAAAGAACGGAGTGCTTGCATATGTGTTTCAAGAGTAACATGCACTCCGAAACACCTGCTCTGTTCTCTGGCCCGACGGTGACTTACAATTAGTCACAGTATCAGATTTCAGTGGCGCCGCACTGAGCGCGTGGCGCAGGCTTACGAAGTGAATTCGTTGAAACTATCAGAGAGTATGTGGGCGCCATTTGTCAAGCATACTGAAACGGGGCAGGTATGTTGGAGCGTATTGGAATCCCGAAACCAGAATCAGCTTCTGATATATTATGTCAGGAATTACGGAAAGATAGCCACTTCTAGGCGAGAATGCCACAGCAGGCGACTCTGCTTGTCACGGACTTGAAGGAAGTTTTTGAATTCTAACCTGGTGAGCAGGGCTGAGTTTCTATCGTCCTCGTCAAACACTGTTCATTGGAGCCTCTAAGACATGCCATATCCTTTCACAGTAATTATACACTGCTGTAGCGAGTAGCTGGTAATTATCATCAAAAATAGTTTCCGGTATCCGACGGTAACCTCTGTGGCAAGGTCGCATCCGCTTAACGTCTCCGAGTGCGTAGTTGCGTAACTGCTGTCCACTGCGATGCAACGAGTCCTTCCAGCGCAGATTGTTGACTAACATTGTTTAAAATTCCAAATGGACAGCAACAGATCAGTCCCTGCGCATCGCTATGACTCTGACACTGAATTATGTGGGCTTCTTTGGGAGTCTAGGATGTGGCATTTACTCGTCTCATCGCAACTCATACAAGTCATGTCCATTTGGCCATGTCCCGTGTACAACAATTATCTTTGAAACTTCTCTGTAACACATTTCTTCGGTGTGAGAGCTCCGCGTATTGAAACTCACGACATTTTTGCAAACGCAAGAAAGTCCTGGATTTGGCGTTGTCCGCCTATAAAACCTTGTCTAAAGGATCTTTCTTCTATCCAACAACCGAGTCCACAGCCTTTACAACTCACAGTTGACCGTTACAATCTTCCTCATCCTCTGTCGAAAATGATGTTCAAAATCGCCTCCATTGCTATGATCGCATTGACGACCGTGTTCTTATCCGCGGGACAAGTCAACGCTGCTGCACTCATTGCAGACAACGCTGGTAGGAATTATGAATACGTATCGGAGATGTTGCTCACATTGATTGTCCTAGTCGATGCGTGCAACGGGTCTAACAACTATGGTGTAGGACACTCCTGCGCCTTCCAGCAGTCTCAAGGCGGTAAGTGATTGGGTCTTCCATCCATATACTGTTCTTAATTGTCTCTATTAGTCTGTGAGACCAACGCGTGTGGAAACTTGGTCTGCGTTCCCAATTAATGCAAGACCGCGAGTTCGCACATGATCTTAGGAAAATATTTCTTCGTAGCACTTTACCATATTTCCTAGAATTCAACTGCCCTCATCTGTTCACTTTCGTCCTCTCGCGTCTTTGTGAACGAAGCCTCCATTCGCCGTCGCCAGCATCCACGCCCAGCGACTTCAGAACACCTAACACTTCATCGTTGTCTGCTACCGAGATGCATCTATCTATGACGCCGTAACCCCTTTCTCCAAGCTACGGAAGTCCTGAGGTATCTCCTCAGTCTCGGGGCTATGAATATACCGTACAATGCGTACCCGGAGAGACTTGAGTCGTCTGATCTCTCAGGTAAATACATAAACTATCGGAAGCTTATCCGCTATTAATACGTGTGAGGTATTGGGGAGGAAAACTTATTCTGATGGGGACTTTTTAGAAAATTACTGGACCAGGTTCCGAAAACTATTACCTAGGAACTTTAAGACACATCCGACTCTATGAAAAAGAGGTATTCCAAATTTCTACACGTAAAAATCGAGGACTTTACATGACTTAGATTGTTGATGGTGCGTAAAGGCACTGAGAGAATACGCACATTGTATCATACTCAACATCATGTTCTATGTCTTCAGGATTCGGCACACGACACCTTCTCAGGGCAGGATTCTAGTACTAGTTAGAATCAACGTTGGCCCAAGCTTCATTCGATCCCTTTGGGTGACAGCAGCCAGGAACAGATAGTTATCTGATGGTGATGCTTTTGATTCTCTTGTACAAGAGGCCCAGCGGAAGAGTCCATTCTGTCACGGTACAGCCGCGAGAATTGTTGTCAGCGAGCAGTGGCAGCAAAATCTATACTTCATTAAGGCGCCCGGCCCGAAGTTGTCATGTCCGAAACCCATTTTTTGGCATTTGAAGGAAAACTTCCTTCGCGCCTTCGCGTCGTCAGAAATAGGAGTTACCGAAGCTCTGCCTTGCAACTATGACACACATCCCCATAGCGCGATACTGACTGGATTTTTTTTTGGCAAGGAGCGGGTCATTGGTGCTGGGCTGTCTACTAGGTCTTGTGCTCCGCGTCAATTCATCGGCTGCGGCCGAGCTTCTGTGGTGTCCATGTGAGTGCTTCGAAATAGACGCCTTTAGCGCCTTAAGCGCCTTCATGTCTGCCACGAACTCCACGGTGTGCCGCCTTTTTCTCGGAGGAAACTGCAAGTACGGGACTCGCTGTAGAGACCAGCATCCTGGTGGAACTTCTGTAAGCTTCACAGACATGATTTCACCATTGCCTCTCACTTACAAAGACCTTGATAGCAGGAAACACAGAATATAGGGCAGAATAATGTCAAAAATAATGGGGCTCGCCGACGGGGCGGCACATCGAAGAAATCCGTGCCTCAGACTAGCCTCAACCAGCGCGTTCCTCCCATTGTTGAAGCGCAACCAAGCCCCAGCAGAAAGGAAGACGAACAGCGTAAAAGGGAGGAAGAACAACGTCGAAGAGAGGCGGATGCAAGGCAACGGCAGGAAGAGCAGCGTCAAAGGGAAGAAGAACTACGTAAGAAGGAGGAAGAGCAGCACCAAAGAGAGGAGGAAGAAGCGATACGACGGCAGGAAGAGGCTCGACGGAGGCGGGTTGAAGAAGCACGACGTCGGCTAGAGGAGGAGCAACATAAAAGGAAAGCAGAACAGCTCCAAAGGGAGGAGGAGGCAAGAGAACGGGAAGATGCCCGACGGAGGAGAGTTGAAGAAGCACGACGTCGGCTAGAGGAGGAGCAACGTAGAAGGAAAGAAGAACAGCTCAAAAGGGAGGAAGAGCAACGCCAAAGAGAGGAAGAGGAGGCAAGACGACGGCAAGAAGAGGCTCGACGGAGGAGAGAAGAGCAACAACGTATAAAGGAAGAAGAACAACGTAAAAGGAGGGAAGAGAAACGTCGGCAAGAGGAGGAAGCCAGACAACGACAGGAAGAGGCTCAACGTAGGAGAGAAGAAGAGCGACTTCGGCGAGAGGAACAACGGCGTCGCCAAGAGGAAGAACAGCGGCGCGTCGACCAGCAGCGTCGTGTAACTGATGCCCAGGTTACTATACAGCACGTAGTCCTCGCTGGTTCTCTTGTCACGTTCAGCTCTGGTCTCGCCATCGAGAACATTATCACGGGCTTCGAATCGTGCAGAATCCGCATCAAAAACCTTCCCTGCGACATTCACCAGCAAGAAATTTCGGCCTTGTTTACCCAACAAGGTCTTGATGTGTCTCAGTTCCACATCGTATCTCTTAGAGAGATGCCTGGGAGAAACGGTAAACAAGTGGCAGATATCGTCACGAATGCCGATGTTGCGCAGTCATTAGTGATTGGGCTTGAAGGCGTCGAATTCAGAGACGAGAGACTGGAATTCGAAGTGGGGGTGTTTAATGCACCTGGTGCCATGGGTGCCCTGACACCGAGGAATGAAAACACCTTGACGATTTCATGCCGTGCTCCGTCCGTCCGTTACGTCGTCGAATATCGCGACATACCTTTTTGTCGCACTAAAGTGGCGGAACTCAATGGTCGTATATGTGCCGGACGGCGGGTGAAGGTTGAAATGAACCAACTTCCTCCTCAGCGTGTCGTTCCCAGCTTCCGATCAAACACTATCAAGATTAGCAACTTGCCTGATGTTGTCCCTGACGCCACTGTGACTGCTTTCGCCCAATCCCACTTAATTCGCCGTCTCAAACCTAATAGCTTTGACACACTTTTGGCGACTCGTTCCATACACAAGCACATCAATCGAATGGAGGGCGTCGAAATAGAGTCTTTCGATGTCACTTCCCGAGGTGATAACGAAGCTGGGATACTTTCCATTCGTGTCCTTTTCGATACATGGGATAGCGCAAAGAAGGTTCACGACGCCCTCCTCGACCGACGTTTCGACTACATTTGTAACTCTGCGTTCTGGCTCCGAATCGCCCCTCAAGCGCTTTACACCATTATCATACCATCCGGACAGTATCGTTCCCAAGAAACCCTTTGGAAAGAGCTCCAGGAAAACATCAAAGATCGTAAAGCGTGTGTAATATCATTATTCGTCCCCTCAACGGTGGGGACTACCGCATCCAAGTGTCAGGGACAGTCAAGGCTGCCCTCGGTGCACTCAAGGTCCGCGTCGAACGTTTAGCTGCCGGTGAAAAGATCGACGGCTGGCACGATCATCTAACTTATCCTCAAGCTCATCTAGTACAAAAGATCACTGAGGCGGGCGCTTTTTACGCTCGGATTATTGGAAGCGGACGCTCAAGCTGTATGGTGAGCCGAAGGCGGTGGAAAAAGCCAAGGTGATTGTGATGGAAGAGTTGAACCGTCTTGCGTCTCTTGAGGTTACTGTGAAGCTGGAGCGTTCTTCAGTGGGTTATTTTGCCCGCACCGGTCTTGCGGCCATGAGAGAAGTTTTCGGGGAAGACAACGTGACACTGAATGTTCGTTCTTCGGCCATCACGGTACGAGGAGGCGAAGAGGTCCGACTCCATCTCAACAACCATATCACCGAGTCCCGCAAGTCCGTTAATGTGAACGTTACGCCCGGATCTCAGACGTGCCCTGTATGTTACGACGAAGTCTTGACACCGTTTCAGTTGGTATGCGAGCACGTTTACTGCACAGGATGCATCCGACACTTCCTCACCTCTGCCGCCCAAACCGGAGTTTTTCCACTCGTATGCATGGGGAACGAATCAACCTGTGGAACACCCATCTCGATTCCTGTCATTCAAAAGTTCCTTCCACAGCCTGCCTTCAACCACCTTCTAGAAACTGTTTTCACGACGCATGTTGACAAACATCCGCAGGAGTTCAGATACTGCAAGACACCAGATTGTACGCAGATATACCGCAGGTCGGAAGCGGTGTCTGTTTTGCGATGTCCGTCTTGCTTCTCCGAGATATGCTCTTCCTGTGGCGAGGATTCACACGGAAGGATGAGCTGTGAATATGCTCTCATTCACAATAACCCCGTGGAGCAGGAACGGAAGAGCCAGACATGGCTTTTGCAACGACGTGATATCAAGCAGTGCCCGACGTGCTCACGCCTTTTACAGAAGGCGGAAGGATGTAATCACATCACCTGCCCGTTCGTATCTTAATCCCTCCATTTACTTGAAGCTGAATAACTTTTCTAGATGCGGAGCTCATATTTGCTGGCGTTGTATGGAAGTCTTCAACGCCAATAACATCTATGACCACATGAGTACCGTGCATGGAAGCATAGATGACGAGCCGGACGATCACGGGGTAGCTCCAGAACAGAATGACCGATTGGAACAAGAGAGGATTGCTCTTTATCATGCAGAGGTTATCGAGCAACGCAGGCGGGAAGAGGCTGCCCGAATAGCGCAAATGCAGCGTGAACAACTTGGCAGGGAACAGGATAGGATTTCTGCTCAACATGCAGAGGCTATAGAACGACGGAAGCGGGAAGAGGAGCAAGAGCGGCAGAGAGAGGAGCGAGCGTCCCAGTGGAGGCGGCAACAAGCTGAGTGGCGGTGAAGAGATCTGCAAGAGGCTAATCACTGAGAGCGAGTCAATTGATGCCGCACAGCAGCGATCACGATGAGCCGAGGATGTCACTGCATGTCAAAGGAAAGCTGCCGTGATGTACTAAAATCTTGTCTTGTTATGAATTTGTAACCCATTCGATGTACTTATACTTATCTATGATCTAATGCATTCTGCAAGCGGAACCCAGCACTCGTCGCAGCCTCCCAAAGCAGGTGCCAAGCAAAGTCAAGCCTTTATACGAAACTTCGATAAACAACACATGGACCTTTCGCTGCGCCTCCTCCTCGACATGCCGCAGATTCCGACCCGCTTCGTGTCGCTTCCAATATAGCATAAAAGTCCACAGAAGCGATAAGCAATATCGGCTATACGTATACCAAGAAAACCTCTACGTGTACATTACTACAATCTTGTTCATGCCTCTTTCGATATTCTCTGAATCTCCTGCAAACCCTCATCATGATCCCAAAACACTTCATCAGCATCAGCATCAGCTCTCTTCACCTCCGTCACATCGTCTTCCCCTTTTTCGGCTGTACCCCGCAAAAAGGACTCCTTGATTTCCCTTTCCTCCCTCTCCCGCTCTTTCACCTCCTCGCTGGCCTTCCACACTATTCTCTCAACGATATGCCGAACGACGACGCGAAGGAGCAGATATCCGTGGGAGGCAGCAAATGCAATCAACAAGGCAGTTTTCAGTAGATCCGTCGTCGCGGCCTGCCCCTCGATCCCTGCAACACCAGCAACTGAGAAGAGCTGGCTGACCTTTTCGATTGAAGAAGGCGTGGTATTGCAATGGGCCTGTGACCTGGGACAGAACAGATATACGAGTGATGCGTTGGTCAACGAGGCTAGCCAAGCGAGGAAAGTGAGCGCATCCAGCCAGGGTCCAATTGTATCAACCCTCGTAGGTACGGGCCGGCGGACGTGAGTGATGATTTTGAAAGCATCCGATCGAAGCTCGAAGAAGTTATTGACCAGCGCCATTACTAGAATGCAAGGTTGGTATCATGTCCTGTTGGAGAGTTTTACCACTTACAAGGAGCCAAAGGCCATATCGTCGACCATAATGCAACATAGCCAAACTGAATCACCATCTCATTGTAATCCCCAAAGATATCGTATTCAGGCAAAGCGACTTCGCTGCGAACCCTTTCCAAAAATTCTCTCTCTTCGGCGCCTCCCTTTTCCTTCTCATCTTCGAACACCACTTTCTTTTTACCCTTGGGAGATGACGTTCCCGAGTTGGTTTTTCTCTTGTTTCTGTAATTTTCGACAGCGCGCAGAACGAATGGCAAACCAATTTCCATGAAGGTATCCACAACCTGGTTCGTCACCGTATAGGCAAACATCTGGTCGCGGAGACGTCCTGGGTTGAGTTTGCGACCAGCTGTGGTGGCATCGACATCCCAGATGCCCGCGGTCGATTTATCGGGTGAATCCTCGGATGTTCTATTGGAATGGAATATCTGCGACTGTACAAACTGCATGACGGCTTCACCGAACGGCACGTAGACGAACGCGCTCAATGCAAGACCGAGATAGGCAACAAGGGCAGTCAGGACGAAGGTTTTCAGACTGAGTGAAGAGATGTAGGAAGAATGATGTGCATGGTTTTCCCATGCTGTGAACTTCTTCGCTATTACTTGGTAGACATCCAGTAAGCGCGGGACTAGAATCGCAAATAGAATGGTGGGACTAAGACTCTGGAGAAAGTCCTGTCAATGGGGTCACCAATATATACACTAAACTCACAATGTACTTGTGTCCGGGCCCTGTATACAGTTGCGTGACAAAGGCTTCAAACACGAATATGCCAGTCAAGAGGGCAACAAGGACACCAGCGAATAGTAAGATTATCGGAAGGCTTGTAAGCATTCGAAGATCTCGCTGCCACCACGAGAAATTGGGATTGTACTGGGCACGTCCGTTTTTCTACACGGAAGGAACCTCGCGTTCCGAAACGGAGGGAGACAATGCGCTCCTGGACACGCCACCACTCGACGAACGTGACTGACCAGAGAAGAAGCAAGGAGGAGTACACAGGTGAATACGGCGAGCCAAAGAAGTAGAAGGCAGGGCCAAGGATAGCAGGAATTATGAGGGCGCGGGTGTAGGAGTGGAGGAACGAGAAGTATAGAGCCACAGAGTCGCCAAACTAGAACGGGTCAGTTGATTTGACGTACTAGTGGTGAAGACGTACTTGATCTCGTATTCTATCATCCGAGACTGAAGCAATCTTTCGAGTCTTCCACGAATGCTTCCATTGCTCGTTGAAGTTCCGATCATGCAAGCACATCACAGACTCTACGAGATCCCATTGGGAGGTTTTTGGTGTGATTCCCAAACCGCCGTCAATGGGCATCGACGTTATATATGAATGCACTAGACGGAGGCGGTCTGAAATACTCAGTGGTGGTAACTGAGTACCAGATTTTATTGGTGTCGTTGGAAGGCCAGAGAGAAAATCTGAATGCCTGGGCAGTCAATGAACACAAGGCCGAAGGCTACGACAGGTGAAATGACATACCGCTCTCTCTTGACTAGGTTCTTGACCAGGCCTTCAGGACAGTATACAAAAATAAGTAGATGCCCAAGGGCTTCTCCCCTCCTAGCCACCGCCCGAAGACCACCGTACTTCAATGTCTCAAGGAGGCGGGCATACTGCTGCTCTGCCTTCTGAGCGTCGTCGCGAATTTGCTGTTTCGACAGAGCAATGTTCTGCGAGGCCCTGAAGGTGACGACGAGATCTACCTGAGGTGGCATGATGGTGGTTCGGTGCAGGGAGGCAGCTCAACCTCCCTGACGCGTGTCTATAAGCGATGATAGGTGAATGATGTCGTTGGTGCCAGTTGGTGCCTCAATCGGGGCATACCAAACGGGGATAGCCGAAAACTGACTCGTCCTCAACGTTCTGCACGTCCTCTACGATGACTACTGATGCTGGCGACCAACGCATCGTCGAAAGCCTTGCCCTGCGGCTACGACGGCGGTCAGTGCTCACAGGAAACGGTTCTGCTTTTATCTCATAATTCAACAGACAAGTCGTCGGTTCGCGCGCATCCGCTCTTGAAACTCTGTTAGTGATACGCCAAGTCGTCGCCAAAGCACGGTTCTCTAATTTCGATCAACTCGTGGATATCATTCGCTCTGTGGGCCGAAGACTCGTGGAGGCGCAGCCAAAAGGTTTGTACGTTGTTGTATCATCACGCCTGAGTCTCATTAAATTCATGCCCCATAGAACACTCTGTCGGTAATACCGTACGAAAGGTTCTGCATCATATTCGAGAGGAATACCATACTGCCACGAAAGGGACGACGACCTCAATACCTGAATCATTTTCAATCGCAAAATTTGTTCTACAGGGGCAGCCGCGGAAGCATATTACCATCACAAAAGCAGAAACGAAAGGCACGCTCAAGGAGGATGATCCAACTGATCCCGATTCGTTCGCACGAGGATTGAAGCCTGTTCTCATGGAAGCCTATCCAAGATATATTCGACGAGCTGGAAACTGTGTACGACAACGTGTCAAAAAAATGCCAAGGATCATATACATTCAGAGTAAGAGCGTCGTTCCATACACGACTTGATACTAAACTTGCGTCTCAGCGAAATCATTCTTACTCTAGGCGCGTCGAGGACCGTAGAGACTTTCCTCAAAACTGCCGCACATTATCGAAAATACACCGTTATAGTCGCCGAAACAGCACCAACGTCCGTACCAAGCATCCTACCCAACTCCGCTTTACTAACCTTTACTTTCCAGCTACGGTGGCCGCGATTTAGCCGCCTCCTCTCTCCTCTGCCGGCATTTCAACGTTCCTAGTTCCAGATTCATCAATCTTCGCCCTAATGTCTCGAGTCAACAAAGTCATCATCGGTGCCCACGCAATCCTTGCAAACGGTGGCATGTTTGCCACATCTGGTGCTCAAATAGCCGCGACTGCAGCGCGAGCACATAGCACCCCCGTTGTCGTCTGCGCCGGTCAATTTAAAGTGACTCCTCTTTGGAATCTCTACCATGAATATGGGGCTTTGGATTTCTCCGATCCTAGTAAAGTACTTGGGTTTGAGGAAGGTGATTTGGTTGATAAGGTGGATGTTGTCAATCCATTTTATGACTACGTTTGTCCGGAATTGGTCGATGCATATATCACGAACGAGTTAGTGAATCACATTTTTGGAGGCCGATGCATACTGATGCTTTTTACCCAGTGGTGATCATCCTCCATCGTCAATATATCGGTCAGTCGTCGTCTTTGTATTCCCGCTTGTGATTCATTCGACTACCTTGCTAGGTTACTCAAAGAAACCTACGACGACGAAGATACAGTACTATAGATCCGACGATACATTATAGCAGCCAGTCATCCTATATCAGTATAATTAGAGTAGTGCTAGTGTTGTATACCATCCAATTATTTCTTGAGAATATCGAAGAAGGCCTCTTGAGGAAGTTCCACTGTTCCGACCTTCTTCATCCTTCGCTTCCCTTCCTTTTGATTCTCTAGATGCTTCATTTTCCGTTCATAATGACCTGCTCGACGTCAGCTCCTCGGTTGCCTTATTGTCAAATACTACAACGCACCTCCGTACAGTCCCGCGGTGACATCAGCTCTCATGGCAGGAGAGGGTTTCTCTAGCGATTACTTTTTTCCCGATCGCGGCTTGGATGGGGACTTCAAAGAGCTGCCGAGGAATTACTTTGTCTGTTCCAGATTGAGCTAGAAATAAGATCACTAATACGTCGGGGACTTACGAAGCTTCTTAACCCAGGCACGACCAATCTTGTCCTGTGCGGATTTATGCACAACCAGCGCAAGAGCATCAACAGGCTTGCCGTTCAGCAAAAAGACCATCTATGCGACTGATATAAGCACCCGTGTGCACAGTCGCCCTTAGTCTTCTTACCTTGGCCAAATCACTCTTTTGATATCCAGCATCCTCGTAACTGAGAAAGATTGCGTGGTCAAGATCGAGCTGAATATGAAATAGAGGATATACGCACTCAAAACTAGCAAATCCAGAGGTCCGACTCTTCAGCTGATCGAAAAAGTCAGTTACGATCTCGCTTAGAGGCATGACGCAGGTAATGATAACCCTCGACGACGCAAGACCCGAACCGGTATCCAGATACCTGTGATCTAGGTTCTCGGCACGATGAATGAAGCACAAGTCCGTGATCTCCCCAAAGTATTCTAAAGTGGACTGTCAATAGTTCGCCATTCCGCAACGAATTATTGTTACCTTCCGGAGCGATTATACTCGCACTGACAACAGGCTCCTGAACCTCCTTGACTTTGCCCATGCTTTCGGCAATGTCTGGGAATTCTGTCGGGTTACTGATGAAGTAGTCACTGCCCTTCGTTGGGATTACCTTGAACGGGACTGTCGGAGCTGTGATGATGATGTTCGCGTCGTACTCGTCCTCCAGACGCTGCCGGAAAACGTCCATGTGCAGGGTTCCCAAGAAGCCCAGACGGCAGCCCTGCCCTAGGGCAGAGGAAGATTCACGTTGTATGGTTATACTTCGGTCGGTAAGAGTAAGCTAGGGAATTCAAAGCGTCGGTGAAATGATGAAGGCTTTATACGAGAAAGGAAGATACCCGCTTGATGGATTCTTCAAGCTTCGGGAAGTCGCTACTGTCTACTGGGAAAACCCCGGCATAAACCATAGCTTTCGATGGCTTGAAACCAGGCATAGGCTCAACGGGTGTACCGTGGCGATGTAAAGTGTCGCCGATGTGAGCTGGCCTTGAATAAGACATCGGCAACAACAGGCATCAGATCAACATCACTGACCTTCTGACGATTCCTTCATGTTACAAGCAATATACCCTACCTGCCCGGGGTACAGACCATTTGTGGGAATTTCTTCGGGATGCATTATCCCTACTTCTGTGATATCGTATCTTTTCCGTGTGTGGCATGAAGATATTCTGTCGCCTAGGCAGCTTTAGTCCAGCGAAATGACACGCGCTCCAAGAGAGTCACCTTTCCTTATAACCCCCTCCTGTACACTGATCAAGGAAATGACACCTCTATAACGATCATACCTGAAAACATTCAATACGTTGTGTCGGCTCTTGGAAACAAGAAAACACACACAGAGAATCAAAAAGAAATGCTTTCAGTGGCGCATCTTGATCTCCAGCTGGCGGGGGGGATTCGCTCAATGACGGCTTTCAAGACTTCCTCTACGCCTTTTCCCGTCTTGGCCGATATGTGAAGAATATCTATCGGGTCAATCCCAAAAGTAGCTTCCATCTGTGCAGCCATAAGCTCTGGTTGTGCGGCGGGTAGGTCGATCTACGGAACCAATTGTTGGTACTAATACGCAGTCCGAGGCATGGCTCTCACCTTGTTCAAAACAGGGATAACCTTGAGCCCTCGTTCTTTTGCGATATGAAAAACAGATATTGACTGTGCTTGGACTCCTTGACTAGCATCAACCTGGGAACTGTGAGACGGGGATGTTGGGACAGTAGATGTAGTTCACACCAGCAACAAAGCACCCTGACACGCAGCCAACGACCGAGAGACCTCCCACGCGAAATCTACGTGTCCCTTGCAGACCTTTAGTGAAGCGAAGAACAAGATAATTGTAGCACCTCACTGGCGTATCGATAAGGTTCAACAAATGCATTTTTTCTTCGTGCTTGTGAAACATACTGGCCGTTTGAGCTTTCACTGTGCGCGCGAAGAGTAAGTGTTCTGGACGCCAGAAGAACAATGGACGGTACCAGTGATTCCTCGCTCTCTCTCCACTTTGAGCTTGTCTAAAACCTGCTCATTCTTCCCTGTCCGCTTCTTTTGAATCGTCCCGGTAAGCTGGGGAGGTCACATCAGGAAATAGGATTTCTGCATGCAGTAGAGAAATGGGAACCTCTAGGAGCCTAGAGCATCACGTTAGGCCAATGAAAGAGTGGGGAAAACAAGGACAGACCTATCCGCAAGCGTTGACTTTCCATGATCTGAGTGTAAGTGTCACCATATCGCTCTGTAAGGCTGTAAGATGACGCTGCCTCACCGATGTGGGCTATTATGGAGAAATTACTATAAGGATAGTTTCGTTTGTCATAATCCTTACTCTTATAGGGGGACGCTTACCGTATGGCATCGCAAGCAAAATCCTCCATGCGAACTGGCACCTCGGGATTTTTCGCGGCGTTCCATGGAGAGCTGGTGCTGAAGAGACGATGGTTGCTAGGCGAAACAACCCGCAGGCAGGCGGATCGCCATATGTATACCAAATTCATTGGTATTAAGACAAAGAGTTCATTTCGCACGAGGCAAGTCGAAGTAAAGAAAAAGATTGATACGGGACCTGGGTAAACATCCGGACCGAATATCCGATATGGGAAACTTGTAATTACTCCTACAACCCAGTACCACAGACGTTAAAGTCGAAGCTGACTTGAGGTCAAAAGTATATCCTCTTCTATATGGCGATGAATTGAATAGGTAGATCGGGAAGAAAGTAGATTATCATTTTCTAAGCCTCAGTTGAATAGCACAGCTGAACAGTCTAAGTAAATCCTTACATTACAACGAGTGTCTAAAAGCATAAAGCTGAATCAGGGCCAAGATGTAAACTTAAGGCTCTACAATGATACATTACAACGAAGTCAAAATTATCAACTCGAGAACTAAAATAAACCAACACCAAGAGGATCCGTATTACTACTTCCTGGCGTCTGGGGAGGTGTAGGCTCTCTCGCTTGTGATGATTCAGCCAAGGTCAGTGTGCTAAGGTTTCTTTCGGTACCGCGAGGAAGCGAAGAGTGTAAAGCAGCGGGAACAGTAGGGTCTAAGGGAAGAGAACTTGGAGGGTTCGATTCCGAGGACTCTGGTTCTTTCAATGGAGACCCACGAACGGAACCCCAGGGGTTCTCAAATGGTGAGGGAAGGGCGAGCGAAGACGAACTTGAACTTGGCATCGTCGACCAAGGATTGATCGTATTGGTACCAACCGCTTGCCTCGGTTCCTGTTCTCCCCAAGTATTAAGATTATCCCTCCCACGTAACTCCTCCGTTTTCGTATCGTCCCCTCGGGGATCCTGGGATAAGCCCACATAAACCTCCTGCACCGCTGAGAATGCCGCGGATGCGTTTAATGAGAGCTTCCCCCATACCGATTTTACCCCGCTACTACCAAAGAAATCCGGGGTTCTCGGTGCTACACGATTTGAAGAAGAGGCGGGGGTAGTAGAGGAATTGGCGGGTTTCATGGAGATGGCGGATGTGGACGCACCGAAGGGCTTGAAGCTATCTGCCCGTGATGGAGGTCCAGGAAGTGGAGATGATTCTGTTATGGGAGAAGTAGACGGAATCGGTGATACGCTTCGCGGCGCGATAGATGTACTTGTGGAACGAGACGGTGCCAAAGATTGTGCGGGTGATTTGGATGGAGAAGGCGGCAATGGAATGGAGGAAGGAGTATTAGACCTTTGGATTGGATTATCCTGACTACTCTCAACAGTTGCCTCTACCCCCAGCGCTTGTGCTGTAACCGGTCTACCATTCATTTCTTCGTCTGTGCGCCCATAAAGCTCATGCCAAAATCTGACATCCCTGGGGTTTGGAAGGAGAACACCCATGTCTGCTTTCAGACTTCGACTCATGGGGTCATCCAAAGAAGGATCGTATGTGGTGTTCCGATTTTGCTCCAATTCGCTAGGTGAATTGAAGAAATCCCAAACACTGACTGTACGTTCGCAAGGTGGTGGCCCATCGCCGTCTCCCATGCGACGCTCCCTCTCACAATTGAAAAGGAAAGTTCCGAATTGGCATGAATACAAGTGGTAGTAGAGCTGATGGAGGAATCGCTCGTTGAATTCAAAACGATCCGGGAACTGGCGCTGAATTTGTCTGACCGACTCCAAGAATTGATGGAAAACTGGGCTCGTCTCTTTGATGTGGTTCTGCGACGCAAATCGGTTTTGCATGGACGCCAAAAATGCTTGCGCTGCATCCGCGCCACTACTGGCGTTCGTATTTTCAAAAGCTGAGATGAAGAATTTGTCCGAGGAGAGGTGTCCGCATCTATCCAGGAATTTATGTCCATATGACAACCAGTCCTTCTCTACGAGGATTTCAAATCCACGCATGGTGCGATAGAAAGGATCCAGGCAAAGCTGAGCAAGCGAGGAGAGTTGTGAAGTGCGATCCCATCCATCGGAGCAATGAATCAAAACATGAGAGGAGTTAACGTGGACGTTTCGAGCGATCAGAGCTGTACCCTTCCAATATAGCCGATATATGACGCAGCCAACCAGAACGACGAAGAGCTTGTCTATCCAAAACGGATATCCCTGAAACATCGCTTGAGAGTTCGGTGCTGATACTCGCTAACGTGGTTTCTGCTTCGCGCAAAGCCTCTACGACTTTCGCCAGAGATTCTCGCATCGCGTGAATGTGATCAATTCCAAGATAAACCTTTTTTCCTTCTTTGTAATGATCCATATTCTCTGTTCCGGCGCCCTTCGCCGTATTTGCCATTGCATTAGTTGTCGGACGTGCGTCAATAATAAGGTTGGTTGCCATTGCACCATAAACTGGGGTTTTGATGCTCGAGATTCGGGCGAATGATGTGAGTGAAAGATCGCCTCGATTAGTTTTTCGTCTTGGACGGATCGATTCTGTGTGATTCCAACCATAGGCTGACTAGATCGTGTTATGCTTCCCTGCATGCATACCAAAAATAATGAGATAGAATACAGGGAAAGAAGTCAGCTGTCTCACATAATTCGACCAGTGAAGATAGCTGAGGACTGGTATTCGACATTTGCTCCTATATTTTGACGCATATTGGAGAGTAGTGTCACTGATCTTTGTTGGGACGACTAGTCTTGCGGAGTATGTAGGGCAAAACTAGGTGTACTGAGGGTCATCTATATGTGATACCTGGAGAAACCTTTACACTACCCACAAAGTAGTCCTTGTTGATGTCCGTGAATCTCCAAGCTTTGGATCGGGTCCCGACCCCCATGCGACCGAACTCTTCTCGCGAAGAATATAGAGACCAACCATCTGTTTGCGGGAACGGGGGTTTGGGGGTGTAGAAGAATGCATACAGCTGCTGGACAGATGCTGATTGTTATCAGCAAGGGAACCATCTGGAAAGAAGCAGATTCGACGTACTTGCCACGGTGAGCTCTTTCACGCTGTCGAAAACATCAGTAGCATCAGACTCCCTCGCGAAAGGACACCGTAAAATGTCTCGAAAGTTCGCGAATTAAATGTCAAAGGGCATTGGCCCTGTATTGTCTGGGGGAGGCGCGTAACAAGTGATATCAGGGGATAGGGAACCTGAGATACAGTAAGTACGCAGTTCAGGATAGCAGAATAATATCTCACCCAAAGCTCGCTCTCTTTGTCTTCATCATACTGAAAGATGAGGTGATGAGCCGTAAGGTGAACCGTACCGGTTAATGTAGATCCGGACTTGGTGCAAGTGACACGTTCAACCTAAACGAAATTGTCAGAGAAATAATAAATATGTTTGTGCATTGAGCCATACCTTGGAAACACGTATCGAGTCCATATGAAACGCTTAGTGTCGTGGTCGGAGGACGAGCGGCAGTCGTTTGCTGCGATTCATGTGCTTGGGCCATAGGGCCGCAGACAAACAAGGGTCCGGTCCGAGTTGCCGTCTCGTCCTTGGCTTTGAACTTCTACATGTCTGTGATTGTTTATGCTTTGACTGTGCGACTGGTAATCGCACTGTGTACCCGAACTTTCTTTCAGCCAGATGAATATTTTCAAGCCCTTGAACCAGCTCATAATATCGTATTTGGGTACGGGAATGTTACATGGGAATGGCTAAACCCACTCCCCATCCGAAGCATCCTGTATCCGGCTTTGAACGTACCCATTTACTGGGCGTTAAAGGTTACTGGGATACACGCAATTCGGCCCTGGGGTGATTTTCTTCTGGTATGCTGCTCATGACGGCTTGATTCCTCTCATTATGAAATTGACCTTAGATCACTGGGCCGCGCATCTTACACGGAACACTAGCGGCAGGCACGGACATCTGGATCTGCTCCCTGACTCGACGAACAATTGGGGACCGATATGTATCTACTTCCGTAAGTTTTCTTTTCTCTATTCTGTCCTCGTACTAAGGCACGTTGCAGTTGTTCTTGTCGCTCACTTCGTTCTTTCACGCCCTCTCACTCTCACGGTCGTTTTCGAACTCCCTTGAGACGTCCTTGACGACCATCGCCTTCTCATACTATCCTTGGGATGCCAGCACAAGGTTAAGCCCCCAGCTGATATACAACAGGTACTTCAAGACTATTGCAAATCATTTCTGCCTTCATATAGTCCAGATCGAAGATACGGAAAAGTCTCGCATTTGCAGCTCTTGCTTGTGCCATCCGGCCGACGAACGCAGTGATTTGGATCTATCTCTTTTCCAACCTGGTTTGGGCTCTTCGGGGCTATCGGCGGACTTTATTCTTCCTTCTTTGTGATGCTATTGCTATAGGGTAAGCTTTGTACACTGACTCTGAAACCTATTTTAATACCAAGAACCATAGAACACTTGTTCTGACATCTGTCGTTGGGCTGGACTGCGTATATTACGGAAATTTTACTTTTGCTCCAGCCAACTTCCTCATCACGAATCTGTCCGGCGTTGCCTTATTCTATGGTGGAATCCTTGGCACTACTACCTCTCTCAAGCCCTTCCGGTACTTTGTACCACCGCATTACCTTTTCGCCATCCACAGCTTATTCATACAAGGGGGCGGAAGCAACACGGCTACGAGGACCATGCGGAAAATGGTGGCGTGGACGATAGGCGTCTATTCTTTCACAGGGCACAAAGAGTGGCGTTTCATCACCCGTTACTTCCTATCCTTCACGTACTGGCTTCTCAGTCTTTGGTCGATCTATCCGCGACAAGTGTAAGGACGGATCCCAAACCTCGTGTGTCAATTACTTCCTATTTTCCACCGGTTCGCAAAGAATTCCTCGCGATCCTCTTGCTCCCCATACCAATTGCGGCATACATCGTATTATTATATTGCAGTAGTCCAATCAGTGCCACATCCTATATCAGGGGCATACCTAGCGACGAGCTCCAAGGTGGGAGCATCGGAATCTTGATGCCTTGTCATTCCATGCCTGGTCAAGCGTACATTCATCGCCAAGAGCTCGAGAACGGGGGAATGTGGGCCTTGGGTTGTGAACCTCCTCTCGGGTAAGCAATTCGATGGGTGTATTGACTGTGACTAAACTGGAAACACAGACGGCAAGATCTATTACATATCGTGATCAGACAGACGTATTTTTTTTCTTCGCCATACCAGTATTTGATGGAACGCTTTCCACCTGCGGTCGATCCAACGTTTCCTGTCTCTCTATTTCCCACTTCGCCTGCCGGCGCTTCACCCACCCATGTATACCCCTGGGTTCACGAGTGGCCCCGCCACCTAATCTTTTTTGGCGCTTTGCTTAGAGAAGAAGGCGTGAAGGACCTATTTATTGGGAAGGGATATGCGGAGATATGGCATCGAGGTCGATCTTGGGAAGGCGATGGTGATGAACGGAAGGGCGGTGTGCGTGTCTGGAAGTGGATGGGATGATTCATAAAATAATCAGAGAATCCATCAAGATGATTTGTTGGACCTTTATAGGTTGATCAGAGTGGAATTTTTCGCGAGTGAATGGCTGGGGAATAGTGAGATGGTGCATATCAGGCCTGTAGCGGCGCTTTCCGGTGAAAACGTGAAGATTTGTCCTCAGAGGCCTGTCTTCAAAATCAGCTGGAATCGGATAGGGCATGTTCAACGCATTTTCCATGATAGTCCGTTGAGAAAATAACCCTCTGTTGAATAGGATTGAGATAAACAAATGGAGAACAGATTTTAGTATTACCATGTACAAGATGAGCACCCTGGATTTCGCTGTATCGAAGTCGAGGTCGTCCAACCACAGAGGGAGTTTGTAAGCGGGAGTGCTGTGCATACTGGAACATTGTGCTGGCTAGGTAAACGAGTGAGAGACGTCCTGTGATATTTAAGTCAGACAGAGTATCTATACCGTAGAGTTTACTCGACGCCTTGGTTGCTGCAGAAGGGGGAGAAAGGGCTTCGTAGACTACAGAAGGGATATTTTATCGTTCGTTAGCAAGGGACTCAACCCGAAAAAGAGCATAAGCTATTACCAAAGAACGCACAGCGTTTGATGTCCGTGTCTGGCAGGAGGATTCCATTTTTATGTGTATGTGAGGGTGAATTAAGAAGGAGTCTCCTCGTACAATGGAGCAGGAGGTACAAGTTATGGAACCCACGAGGGATTGAAATCCCGCTATAAAAACGAAAAAGTCGTGGAACCCAAGGAGGCGAAAGCCAATTATAGAGCACACCAAAATTGGACATACCAGTTAAAATATGTAGTAAGATAGAACAGCCTTTTCGCTGGCTTCTCGAGTTGTTGAGCATGGCCTCCAGTTTCCCTGAATGTTCCCGCACGAACCGGTGCGTACATTCCCAGCCATATCTCTTCGATATCGAAGATATCAAAAGAACCCTTGCCCGTGATAAGACCGTCCGTTCATAATCAAGGGCTGGGAAAAAGTCCCTACTTCAATGATGGTTAGTACACCGATTTGACGGTATATCCACTGTCCTGAAATTAGAGCGTCCTATGATGATGCAGTCCAGGCGCCAACGTAGGTTACACCTCCACATTTACACACAAATCATCTGGGGAAATTGAATGACCGGAAGAATGGCTGTGAGGGACGTGAATACAAAACAAATCGAACCAATAGTAACTGGGTATATTACTTGTTGCGGTTAAATACAGGCAGAAACCAAAAAAAGGGTTCTTTCAGGCCTGGTCTTGGTTCAAAAGGGAAGCAGCGTGTGCTGATTTGGAATTCTGGGTAACCCAGTGGGGCCCTCTGTTACAGTACACCGTCATCGAGCACCAAGATGTATAACACCATTGAATATCGTCGACAAAGTTGATGAATGTCGCCACCGAATGACGGTCAACCCGGATCGGTGGAATTTATAGTAAGTGAATCCGCCACCGCCGCTAGATAAATACCGTTGCAGGCCTCGGACAACCAGGAGATTAAATCAAAAATCAGGGCAAGGCGTCCCCAGAACATGGACGCGTCGAACAAGACATCCTTCAAGATGATTGAATAGGATTGCTTAGTTATGATTTCGGCATCAAAATCTGAAGGCACTGTTAAGGCACAAACCAAACCACAAGGAATGCAATTGAAGACGCGACAATAAGGGGGCATTGCCTACATCCATCATGTGCTCTATAAACGAGGCCAGCCAACCATATTCAGGACCGTTTCAGAAATAGGTCACTGTCGCGGAGATGAAAGTGTTCAAACTCACATCACGAATAATATCTTCACTTAGATCTCGGTTCGAAGATACTCATTTCTGGACTACAATGAGGCGCTGAACATTACAGACAGATAACCAAAAAAAATAGATATAATTGTCTATATACGTGACCTCTAGGCGTCACAAAGAACTCCCCAATTCTCCCACTGCACTCGACCTTCTTGGATATCAACCAGTCTGCGCCAGAGTGTGCCCCCTACTGGTCCTAAACCTTTCTCGTGGGCCGGCAACGTCAAATCCTCGCCTTCAAACCCAATCTTACCAACAGGAGCCACAATAACTGCCGTTCCTACTCCGAACGCCTCTAGTAGCTTGCCTTCCTCACTCAACTTCTTTAGCTCGGACATAGTCACTTTTCTCTCCTGCGTATGAAGCTTGGGCAACCCATTCAAATTTGTTCGGCCATCATTGTGTGCTTGCATGAGCTCCAAAACGGACATGCGGGTCACTCCAGGAAGAATTGTACCGTCTAGCTCTGGAGTGGCGACGTCTACGCCGTCATCGTCGTCACGCTTGATGACAACGAAGAAGTTCATGGCGCCTGCCTCAGTGACGGCATCTCCGAGGAGCCATAGGATCTGATCGTAACCTCTCTTCGCCGCGATACGCTGAGGAAGGAATCCAGGAGCATAGTTTATTCCAAGCTTGTGGCCGCCTGTTCCTCCTGGCCAGGCGCGCACGTTTTCGTTCACGGCAAGAAGAGAAAGTGGTTTCGGGCCGGTACGGAAGTAGGGACCTGTAGGGGATACGATCACGTAGAGGAGTGCTTGATCGGATGCGGCAACACCCAAAGCAGCACGCGTTCCAATGATAGTAGGACGGATGTACAAGCTGTGTCCTTCGGCAGTGGGTATCCAACGCTTTTCGACCATAACTAGACGCTTAATCAATCCCAGGAGGGCGTCCGTGTTAAATGGCTGATCCACAAGTCCGAGTCAGTTGAGGATTTCATCGCCAACTTCGACGGGAGACTTACGGGTAAAGCAACACGCTCTGCGGACCTCGCGAGACGTGCCATGTTTTTCTCCGGTCTAAACAAGCGAGGTTTTCCGTCTGGGCCCATGTAAGCCTTCGGTCAACAAGTTAGCAAATCAGGACAGCTGCAACATCAG